>JBDJHY010558808.1:0-16755 GCA_039654485.1 Withania somnifera
ATATATATATATATATATATATATATATATATAGCATCATTAAGAGTACAAAAAAAATTATCTTAAAACATCATCACTAAATATTGTCATCATCACAAAACATAATCTGCAATCTATCCATGGTTTTACCCTAGATGAGATACACAATGGTGTTCACTATGGCTTCCTTGACTGCATCAAACATAGTATATGTCTTTTCCATCAACTTGTCTCCATTTGCTGCTATGTTCTTGAAACCTTAACAACCTCCTTAATTACCTGATCCATCTTAAGGAAAATTTTTACAATATAACTACTTGCCTCCTTGGTAGAATCTTTGACACGTTCCATTTGAAACTGGCTTGAGATGAGTATGACTTTGAAGGACTCAATTTTTTCATAAAGGATAGTCAGCTTACCTAGAATTTTGATCAACTCCACATAATTCACAATAGGTGGAGATGATGAAGAAAGACAGGAGAGGGTATGATAGGCATAAGAACTTTATCTTTAGACTTCAAAACCTAGGTTTCACCGGCACGGACATAACCCATGCTTCTAAAAGCTCTAGAATTATAGCATTGTTTCGCCACAAAAGGAGGTATATCTATGAGGTCAACAGAGTTAGCCTTAAGAATATGAGTGTTCACCATGCCATAAGAAATAATGAGAGGATAAAAAACAACCTCAATCTTGTGATTGATGATGAGAAAAAACATACAAAAATGATGCTTAGCAACCAAGCGGTACGTTTTGAGAATATCTCAAAGAGACATGGTTGAAAAAGAACTGGCATTAGGTAAGAGGTTGGTGACAATGATGTAAGATATGACTCACTTATTAAAAGAAATATCCTTTGGTTCTAACAAAGAATATATAAAACCATCAAGAGATAGAAATCTCTTAGCTTCATAAAAAAATTTAAGTCAGAAGGCCAAACACTTTTGGAGGAAATCAAAAGTCCTAAGTAGTCAATTTCCAAAATATCATTGAAGAAGGTTCAGTCTATAAAGATATGTTTCCCAAGAATAAGAGTTTCAAATTCATTTTTTTGGTGGAGATACAATTGGTATAAAAGTGCCGAATAAGGGCTTCATAAATAGTAGGAGTGTCGAACGAAAATTTTTTTCTCCATCCTTAAAAATAAAAAACTTCACGAATATTACACTGTATTGAAGAGAGAAAGTAAATATAGACAATGTGACTATGGAAAAGGTTTTATCCTTCAAGGTAGAAAGTAGAGTGGCATTGGATAGTACCCAAATATCAGTCTTGGATTCCAAAGAGTTTTCAAAATTGAACTTCCTCTTTTTATCAATGGGAAAATTTTCAATAAGAGGTTATTTAGATGAATACCTGGAATACAAAGAGTACGAGGACAATGTAAGTTTTTAGAGTCGACATACAAAGGTAAATACCCCTTTACTTTTCCACAATTTTGAGAACTTTTACGATTTTAATAAGGAAACACCTTTTGAGATTTAGACATTGATGATGTGAATGAGATGAATAAAAGAAGTAGTATAGTTTAAAAAGAGAAGAAAATAAGATGAAGAGGTACGCTAGATGAAAAGGGGTAAAAATAGAGGGAAACGAGGTGAAGGAACAATAATTACCTAGGAAAGGTAAATTGAAGAGGTGCTAGTGAAAAGATAGGAAGAAGAAGGGTTTTAGGCGAAAAGTTACTTAATCATAAATAAATATAAAAAAAATATTTCCACAGGTTAATGAATGCAATATGTAAACATGCAAAAAATACTTTGAGATAGGATTTTGAAGAATCCTGAGTGATTTTCTTAAGCAAACAGAATCTTTCTTCAAGAACTGATTTAGTAAGGAAGTCAACTAATTGCAAATTAGTCCTAATAAAACAAATAGCACTGCCATTGTCACAAAAAATCGGCTGGTTTAAAAGATAAATCATAATAACTTATTGATGTACCATTTACAGGATTTTAGCATAATAATGCCTAATTGCAAAGTACTCAGTTTCACTAGTAGACTAAGAGATTGAGCTTTGTTTCTTTCTATTCCATGAGATAAATGATTTTTCAAGGAGCTGACAGCTATCACAAGTGATTTTTCTATCATCCTTATCACCTGTATAGTCTGCATTTGAAATCCTTCAAGTGTAAAGTTAGTTTCTTTCTTATACCAAAGACCATAATCAATAGTGCCAATTAGATATCTAATAATTTTTTAACTAGTATAAGATGGGATTTTTTTGGGATAGATTGAAATCTTGCACATTTGTATACATTATATAAAATGTCAGGTCGACTAGAAGTTAGATAGAGTAAGTATCATATCATAACTTAATATCTTGTTTTGTCAATTGACTCACCTTCTTCATTAGAGTCTAGTGAACAAGTAGAGCTCATAGATGTACCCAGATCTTTTGCATCAGCCATGTCATATTTTCTTATGAGCTCTTTTATGTATTTTCTTTGACAGGTAATGGTACCTTCATTTGATTGTGTAATTTGAAATCCTAGAAAGAATATTAATTCTCCCATCACACTCATTTAAAACTCTCCTTGTGTTTAGAGAATTTCTTACATAAAGAGGATTAGTACTACAAAAAATAATGTCATGTATGAAGATTTGAATAATTAAATTTTTAGAGAATAATATTTTGATAAAAAATTGGTATAATTTTTTCCTTTTGAAAAATAATGATTTATTAAGAAGGTATTCAATCATACCAAGCTCTTTTAAGTCCATACATAGCTTTTGAGAGTTTAGACACATGATATGGAAATTTTAGATTCTCAAAACCATGTGGTTGTTTCATAAATACTTCTTTAATAAAACCATTTAGAAAAACACTCTTAACATCATTTGAAATAGTTTAAACATTTTAGAGATGCATATGCAAGTAATATACGTACAAATTCAAACCATGCTACATGAGTAAAAGTTTCATCATAGTTGACTCCTTCTTGTTGTGGATACCCTTGAGCCACCAACCTAGATTTATTTTTGATGATTTTCCATTGTCATTCATCTTATTTCTAAAAACTCATTTGGTTCTAACTATTGATTCCTTTTTTGGTTTAGGTACCAGTGTCCAATTTTTTTTTCAAATTGGTCAAATTCCTCCTTCATTGCTTTAGCCCAGTATCACGCCCCAGAGTCACCCCCTAGGCGGGACCAACATCTTTAGCTACCGAGTTGCTTCAGTAGCTTTAGACGTACCTTTGGCACATACCTGATACTATCACTAACACCCAACGGAAGCTATATCATATAAGTAATATCAAACTAAGCAGACCTTACATCTAAACCAATAGATATATATCTGAATAAAAAGAAAATTCAATACCAATTACCAAAACCAATGTCTGAAAGTCACTAACAAGCTGAATAATGAAATGCTAGAACAATGCCCTTAGCTGGCCAACAGCAATAGTAATAGTAGTGACTCAAAAGTATAATATCTAAGATATACTGAAAAAATAAATACCTCCATGTAATGGCGCTCGGGGACATTCTCGTGTTTTCGCAATTTCTCTGTGCCTAGAGCGGTCTAGTAGCTACCCCAGGTCATTTACGACTTGCTTGGACCAAAAGTTTGGCTCCCTGATAGTTTTATAGCTTGGTTCCTTTTTAATTATACTCATTTCGGGCTTTCTCAACTTATACGACCTCAAATCATCATTTCGATAGTTTTTTTAGTTTCAAAACACGAATTTTAGTTTAGAGGGACTCTTGGTTTAAATTTCAAGGCTTTCAATTGCGTATTATACAGTTAGACACAATAACAATTAAATTGTTTTTATTTATATAATAATTATGTCGTTGCTTTATTAAAAATAAAATATATAATTTTAAAGTCTTTTATAACATTGTCGATATTTATAAAATATCATAATAATAAAGTCCAATATCTTATTATTTTACAAAAATATTATAGCTATTAATATTTTTTCGAGGATAGCATTTCAAATTATATTGAAAATATATTATTATAAGAGGTTGGTTTTATTAGAAATAATTTTCTACTAATTTTGGTGTACTTAAAAAGTTATATTTATTTCAAGATAACCTATGCAATACCCGAATACATAAATAATGTGATAGGATAAACAAAAAATTTAATGAGATGACACCACATTGCACGTGGTGTCATGGCAAGAGATTAATTGTGACTAAGTAATTTGCACCAACATGTGTCATTATGAATCTTATATTGTAAGTATCTTTATATAATAAAGTATATTAAAAGCTTAGAGATGATTTCTCTAAGGAGGTGGGGCGACAATACCTATATTATTCTATATATAGTAGGCATGCACAATTATACTATGAGATGCTCACTTTACTTCATAGATCGGAAGTGAAAAGCCGTGGTTTTATTTTTAATATGGTATATTATTAACTATTATTTGTGACTTGAGAGGTGAATAGTCTAATTTTTTGATAGCGATCTCGTTCTCCTTGTTTTGGGTAAATTCTTTTCTTTTATATCTACTCATTTTCACGGTTAATTTAAAAAATGAGAAGTTTTGCACGTTTAACTTTATGGCCTGATATCTTGCTCGTTTCTTATTGGATTAATCCTAAATTTGACCAGCGAATTTCTGGAATTATGCTCTAGGTATTAGTATTTTTATTTTCATATTTCGGGCTGGGGGCTCACAGGCTAATTTTTAGTCCGAAATTCAATTCGAGATTTTATATAGCAATATGTGTCTTGTTTTACCCGTCTTGACACACGAGTTATATTTTGCTAGCTTTATGCAGTTTTGATCTCATTCCTGCTCTTCGAATATCTGAGTGCGCTTCTAGAGGTTATCACCGGAATCTAGATAGGCTACAACTTACGTCTTTCAGATCGGATATTTAATGATGTATATGCTTGGTAAATTGCCAGCTTAGGGTTGGGTTACTAGCTTGGAGCTCTGTTATTGTTATCATTTGAGGCTACAACCTATCTTGCTAGCTTGTTTTCTTGTTATACATCCATGGGGATACAAGGCCATTTCATGTGTTTCACTCTGTCTCTGAATGTAGTTAAGGTTGGGGAGGCGATTACACTAGAGATCTTAGTAGCTATCCCCTGGTTTTAGCTAGTGGATTTAGAGTCTATCTTGACTGCTGATTTTTCTGTGTGTGAGCATGCATTGATGTTATAAAAGGCACTAGGTTTTTGGCAGATCGATAATCAAAAAGTGATTTCTTGTCTATTATATTTATTTTTTCGATGACTGCGCTCATGAGAAGTATGGAGATATTTTCTCATGCCATTTGATCATATTTTCTTACTATTATTGTGACTTCTGGATATTACCTACATGGAGGATACATCTAAATTACACTTCTAAAAGAAGTATAAAAGCAGTCGTTGTTAAATATATAACCTAACTAGGCTGGGGTCGAATCATACAGGGAATATGGTATCAAGTTCAAGTCGAATGAGGATATTTAACAATTAGTCGATTATTTCTTAGAGACATAAATGTAAGTATGGGGGATTTTATGTTTCAACAGTAACAGTATGCGATTTAGTTTTAACAATCAATCTACTTATTTAGTAACAAATTTAAATAATAAGGAAACCCCGGATTGTGTTCACCATGGTATGAACAAATATTCAAATTTTGAATGTCGATGGTGTCTTGTAATCTTTTGTAAGTGTATCAGTAATTAATAATGATGTATTCGTCTAAGTGTTTCTCAACCTATCTTAGACAAATCTCTTTTCCACCTTTCAAACTGTAAATGAGTGCAATATTTCAATACTAATAACCTCAACATGATTATCCTAGTTACAACAATAATCATTAGACGATTAACACCCTAAATTTTTAGTCAGAATCTCAACACCTAGATTTAATCGTGTAGTTCATACTAATTAAGCCTAGGCATGTTCTAGCATTTTCAACCACCAAAAATCAATCAGACAACAAAGATTATGTATTGATAAACTTGTTAGATGCAATTACCACTTTATACTCACAACCCTAGATTTGTTTCGTCCATGGATCCTACAACCCTGCAGATGGAGAGTTAGCCACTGATGATCATAAATATGCAATAACAAGGAGGAAATTCAATAGATATCATATCCTAATCAAATTATCTTACAAAAATGTTATTCAATTACCAACCAATCAATAACCAAATCCCCATACAGTTAATGTTTGTAGTAGGAATAAAATAGATGAAAAAACTTGAGTAGTAGTACGTAAAAATATCTCTGTTCTAATAATCTAAAAATAATCTAATCGTTCTATTTATAGTACAAGGGTACAAGTTTAAATTAGAAAGAATTTCACTCAGGCTTGGATAGTACTTTGGATGAATCGTCCAACACTGGGCATTTTATATATTCTTATCCCTCACAGGCATCACAGTAGTGGCAAACGTGGTAGATGATGCACTATTGGATGGCTCGTCCATTCATTCGTATCCTTATTCGAAAATGACATCATATGGATAATCCATCCAAGATTGGATCAACCGTCTATAAATGGATCATAACTGGGCATTAAAATGGTGTTCCTCCTCCTAGATGACAAACAATGCACGATCCGTCCAAGGCTGGATGAACCATCCATATTTGGATGGTAGCTAGGCTTTCAAATAGTGGCTACTTTCTTGATGGTACGACTGGGTGAACCATTCGATTGACCTTCAAACCCCTATTATTCTATACTCTTTACCAATGTTCCAAAATCAAACTTTAACCTGCACAAACATAGAAAACACATCAAATCTCACAAAAGTTGCTCAAGAACATGCATTTATTCATGGTTTTAAGTGAAGTATGTGATGTCAAATGTCATTATATCAAAACCTCAACCTAGAATGTTTGCTTGTCCTTAAGCAACAACACAAGTAAAAACTTTAAACCCATACAAGAAATGAGCTCAGACCAATCAATCATTTGGCAAGTTATCAAATTGTCTAACTAATTTAATTATTAACCGAAACTTTATTTAATGAAATTAATGGCCTTTTACAAGGCTTGTATCAACTAAAATCGTTGTTGTAACTCATTTACAATCGACGTAGTCTTATACTTGCTCTCACTACAAAGAAGTCCCATTTTCACATATGCCATTAATTTACCATGGGACCGGGAAAGATATCACTCACACTCACAAAGAGCTCTAATCGTGCACATACTAACCATAGGCTTGCCCTATTATTTTTTAACTTAGTTTTTATTTGGTTAACTTAATTCACTTCAGGAAATTTTTTGGCTTGTAATGAAGGTTTGAGTGCTGGTAGGGTACATTTTAGAACTTAGTGACTTACTCCTTTTATTTCCTTAGCCCCCCTTTACTTCTTTCTTCATTTTTTCTTTTACTGCTACTCTTTTTCAGCCCCATAGCCTCAAAACTTTTATTTATACATACATGGACTCCTCCCCTTTTATTATTATTATTATTGTTATTATTACTATTTTTTTTTATTTTTTTGAGAAGGCTTCATCATAGCCACTCTGAACCTAATTGTAAACTTAAGTTGAAGATACAATATTCACTGCTGGACTAGGGACAAGATAGAGCTTAATCAAGTATCGCAATGGGTCTCACAAATCCACCCTCAAATTAGGTTCAATACCTAAATTAAGGTGCAATATCCCAGGGAGAACCCGGTCTAAAACAACTAAACAGGAGTCAACAAGTGATTGGTTTCTGAAAGATTGTTAATATGTACAGGGCTCAAAATAGGGATCAAAATAAAAACTCAATAGTGTTTGGAGACTCTTTTAAGTCTGAGTGACTAATTAAAAAAAGGCCTAGGATAATTTTCAAGTCAACCCACTTTTCACTATCTAAAACTAAACTAGGCAAGTTCTGGATATCATGTACACAAAATGAATAAACTAACTATGCTTCCCACACTAAGCAAGTAGACGAAATTTATCAATCCAAACTTGTTCCAAAGATAATTTCATTTCAACAAAATCATTACTCAGAAATTAAAGTTTTTTCTCAAAACATAGTTAACACATACAAATGTCCTTTGTTTCTCATATTATGCCAATATTTTCAGATACTTCACTTTTTCCTTTAGGGTTCATAACCCAACAAACACCTAACAATAATAATTCAACTATAAATGTAAGTTTTGGCTGACTTATCAGAGTTGTCGTTGTGTTTTTGAAATGTTTGATGGAGTTTTGAGCATTTTAGGAAGGTTGAGTTGGTCAATATTTTCCCGAAACAATATCGTATCCTAATTTTGACTGTATTTTTGAGTCCAAAATTTCATTCTGGGTATGCTTGCATAGTTTGTTTGCATAAATTAGACTCCAAATGCATTTCAAGTGATGATTCAGAGAATTTCAGCACTTAGTTATTTGTTATCAAAATCTGTAACTGGTACAGGTAAAGTTTTAATTGTGATTAAAAAACTTTTCCATGCGATCTCGATGCTTCCAAGTTTTCTTTTGTGTGATTACGTCACTGAATCACGCGATCGCGAAGTGTTGCCCCTTTTACTTATTGCGATTGTGATGCCTTTTTTCGCGACCACGATATATTTCTATTATCTTCTTCAGAGTGATCCCATGTGCTCATTAATATGATCGTAAAGCCTTTATTTTGATTGCAATAGCAATGTATTCTTCCAAGATAACGATGACCGAATCATTTTACTCTACGTGATCGTGATATAATTTCACGTGGATCGCGATGAGTAATTAACTATAAATATTTCCTGCATGACTTTTTGTTTATTCCACTACAAAAACTCTTTGTGTTTCTCTCTATTTTTGTGAAAAATTCATTCAAAACATTCAACAAAGGTTGAGGGAAAAGTCCCAAGGTTTTCCCTTCGATTTCCCCGCTATTAAGTCTTCTTCTCTGTCTTAATTCTTGAAAGTTGAAGATTTTCTCCATTAATAGCCCCAATTTGAAAACGTTGAATTCTTGGATTGATTTATATATTATTGGATAAAGTATTTTTTCTTGAGTTTATTTCACTCTTTAGTGTAGTTACTATATTGAATTTCCTCGTTTAATTCTGTAAAGCTTGAATCTTTGACCCTTTGTAATCAAATCAATACTGGATTGTTTTGAGTCCATTATCGTACTCGAAATGTACTCATTTTAGGAGAATAAGTCCCTAGTGATGCTAGGACCCCATGTGAAGTTTATTTTCAAATCCGATAAGTGGGCCCGCGGGCCTATTTTAGGAACGATTTTAGGCCCAGTTCAGAACTTAGTATAAATTATATTATTAGAATTGTATCAATCCTGGATTCTTATTATATAATTTTCAGAGCTGTGGAGATCATTTTTTATTAGTCGGGTTGATATTTGATATTTTTTGCACTTTGTTCGTTCGACGACAGGTGCCTTGGGGCTATCTCTGGGTATATAGCTTTGATAATTGTACTAATTAGCATATGTGAGCTAGGTTTCTAGGTTGTTTCTATGTACTTGGACTGCTTCTTTGTTTCATCCCCCATCTGTTCCCTATATTGGTGTTCAGTGTAATATGACGTTTGTGACTTGGAAATAGCCTTGTGATGGCTTAAGGTTACTCTTTAAGTAGTATAACACTGATGCGGGGATAGTTTTAGGTTTTTCCTCTAGTTTGGGCTGGTGTATTGTGCTACTAGCTGTAGCTTAGTTGCGCTTGTGCAGGGCATAGGTTGGCTATAAATATAGATGTATTGATGTGCCGTGCATTCATTCTACAATAGGTTGAGCCACAAGCTCTATTTTGAGAGTGCATCGGGACGAGAGCCTGTATCACCACTTGATTTTGATGTCGTGGAGGCTAGACACTGATAATAAGGATAATAATGGATAATGAAATAACATATGATAACTTGGAATATTTTGATAATAATATAAGTTAAATGACCTTTTAACCGTTTTAGACTCAGTAGTGTACCAAGCACCCGGTATTATGATTTTTACTTATTTTAATATACACTTCACACCCTGGAACCGGGAAGAATCATTTGACTAATTAATGCTCGAACTTGAATCCGACTATGTTTGATAGTGAGTATAGATGCTGAAACTTGAGTCCATTTTCGTACAACGGTAATATAATTTTTTTGACATTTATCACACCCATTGGCTTAGAGACTTTGATGATACGTGTTCCCTTGATATCACTATATTGATGCATTAGATGCCATGACTTGTCGAGATTACAACTTGATGATGCTATTGTTATGAGACATTAGATGCCAAATTTTGAGACCTTTGAGGCTCTATAACTTGGGGATGTGAAATTATGATAACGTTAGAGATTATATGTGGTGGGCGTACCTCTATGGACCTTGACTCTGGGCTACGGTAACAGGTGGAGAGGTATAGGACAGAGTAGGGATATATGGAATTAATGTTATCCTTTAATAGATCCTACCTACTGGGCCTAGGGGAATCGAAGGAGGAGCATACATAGGACTTGTTAATTCCATGGTGTGTATTTACTTTTTTGCACTTGTTTTCTTTAGTGTGCCCCTAGTCGTATGTGAGTCCTACTAGTGAGTGCATTTTCTGTGCACCCTACCATTCTTATGGGGGATTTGGGCAGTGTTAATTTTCTTTATGTATTTACTATTTAATTATCATTATTGTATATATGTGAGACTGCCTTGCTAAGTTTTGTGTAAGACATCATTTGACTATTTATTCCGTTCTTACCATCTATGTTCTCTCCTTGTCTACTTATCCATCTCTTTGATTACTTACTAGTGTTTCTTATATATATATATATATATATATATATATATTGTTGTAAGGATTTCAGGTACGTTCTCTTCTTTTGCATGAGATTTTGTTCTATGTTTTAGCTAGCGAAGACATGTCTATCTGTTTACTTGATTCTCATATGAGTAGCTAGCTTCTATGTTGTACTATTTTCTTATGTGACCTTACTTTCTTATATTCCATTATTTACTCCTTTTATGATTGTTTGTGCCTAATGGGCCATAAAAGCCTAATGTGTACGGGTTTCTTCGGCAACTAGTACTCATACTACACTTGTTTTGATGGTAAAGATCCGAGTACTAGCTCCTAACATTGATCTACGAATCATCGTTCGTGCTTATTTATTATTGCTTTAAGAGATACAAGATGAGTTTGATGTCCAGCTATCCCTGCTCTCTCTTCGGATAGGACATGTCTCTTTTATACTTGTAAATACATACTTATAGTAGATTTTTTCTTATACTCTATACTTTGAGGTGTTGTTTGTTTACACTAGCACTGGGTTTTGGGAGTTTATTGATTCTGTCATTATATTCTGCTATTTTTATCATATCCCCGTTCTTTTATACCTTGTTATTCAACTTCTGCATTTCACTATTCTTGATGGTAACACTTCGCTTTGGCTTTAGGCTACAAAGTTGGTTCTCCTACTAGTGGGATGGTAGGTGCTATCATGATCCGAGAAACCGGTTCATGACAAATTTCTATCAAAGCCCTAGGTTTATCTATTGTCAATGTAAAGAGCCAATGTTTAGTAGAGTCCTGTGGATCGAAGCAAAGACGTCTATGGTTTATCTTTGAGAGGTTATAGGGACATGTAGGAATGTTTCTTCTCTTTATGAATCCAACTTTATGTATACATCTTAGTTGGTTTCTTGAAAGTTTCCACTCAATGTCTTTACTCTTTCTCAGATGTCATGTTTATGATCTTCATTAGCTAAGAAAATAGCTCGATTTTCGGTCAGAGCACCTATGAAAGTGACTATTCCTACTACTACTCCAAAGACTCCGCCAATTGCAGCACCTGTTACAACGCCCCCTCTTGATATCTACAACATATTATGACAGTTTCTTAGTGTTTATGGTTGTCCTCCCACTAATGGGGCATAGACAGCTGCTCCAGTGTAATAGCCTACAACTACAGTTCCTCTCGTACAACCAATTCCTCTAATACAGTTTCTACAACCAGGAGTTAGTCCTGCACCTCCCTAGGTTCTTCCCGTACCAGTGGTTGCTTCTGTAGTTGAGCAAGAAACAACCATGTTAGATTAGGAGTAGAAGCTCCGGAGTATATTTTTTAGATCGGATCCCCCTCGGTTCACTGTAGTCTCGAGGAAAGATGCCTATGAATTTATTAAGGAGTGTGAAGAGATATTGGGGAACATGGGTATTTTGAAGACCCTCAGCGTGTCTTTCACCACTTACCAGATGCATGGTGCAGCCTAGAAATGGTGGAGGGATTTTGTTGTTTATAGACCAAAGGGTACACTTCAGCCAACTTGGGTTGTGTTCTACGATGTTCTTAAGAGAAGATTTGTCTTGAAGGTTGAGAGAGTTCTATGAGTATGATGCTCGATTCCACCATTTGTCTATTTACTTGGTCGAGCTTATTCTTACAAAGGCAGAGAGGGTCCAAAGTTTGCTAATGGGTTGTGATATAGGTTGCGTGAGTCCGTGGTATTGTTGGTATTTAATGGTCAACCATTTTATGCAGTGGTAGATCATCCCAATTCCATGGAGACTCTCTATCACGAGTGGCATCAGTGAAGTGAGAAGAGATAGAAGCACTAGGGTAGTTACAGTGGGTCTCATTCTTGGGCCCGTGGTAAGCCACAGTATGTTTCGGGCCAGTTTAACAAGCCGTTTTAGGCTTCACTATGGGTTTCAGCACCGACTTAGCAGAGTTTTCATGAACCATCTCAAGCTAGTTTTCTCGTGGTTATGGATTCTCTCATTGGTCTGGTCAAATAAGTTCTGGTAGTGGTGCTCGTCAAAGTGTCCCATTAGGTCTATGTTTTAAAAGAGGTATTGTTGGTCACTTTGCTAGAGCATGCCCCAATGGGGTACTATACAATTTGATTCCCAATATGTTTAGCCTTTGAGATCAGTGCCACCACTGGCTAGAGGTGGGCATAGGTTAGTTTTTGGGGTGGTGTCCAGTGAGTTAGGATCAATGGTGGCAGTGGTGGTTGTCCTTGTGGTGATCACCTTTTTTGTGTTATGCCAGCTAGACCAGAGGTGTAAGCCCCAAATGCGGTTATTATAGGTATGATTTATGTGTGTTCTATACCCGTAGCAACTTTCATTGACCCTGGATCCACTTGTTCTTATATGTCTACTTATTTTTCACCAAGTTTGGGGTCTAGTGAGATGTTATCAATATCTATGTGTGTAGCTACTCCTGTAGTGGATTTTTTAGTAGTGGAATGGGTTATCATATCATGTATGATTTTAGTGAGTAAGATGGATACTTAAGATGATTTGATGTTATTAGGTATTTTGAATCTTGATATTATTACTAGTCATGGATTGGTTGTCCCCTCATCGTGCAGTTTTGGATTGTTATGCCAAGACTGTTACCTTAATCGTGCTTAGTGCATCTCCGGTTGGATGGAAAGGTTTTAGTAGCCATACACTAATAGGTTTTATCTCCTGCCCTAATGTTGGAGGTTGGTAGAGAGAGGATGTTTGGCTTACTTAGCATATTTTCGCGACATTTGGGCCGACACTCCTACTCTCGAGTCTGTTCTTGTGGTTTTTGAGTTTCTTGACGTATTTCTAACACACCTACCATGCCTACTTCCCAAGATGAATATTTATTTTTCTATTGACTTAAAGTAGAGCACCAGGCCCATTTTTATTGCTCCCTACCATATGGCTCATGTAGTGTTGAGAGAGACGAAGGTTTAGCTCTAATATTTATTTGATAAGGGGTTTTGTTCATTCTAGTATGTCATTGTGGGGTGCACCAATCTTTTTTGTTAAATAGAAGGATGGTACTATTCGGATTTCTATTGATTATCGTCATCTTAACAAGGTTACAGTTAGGAATAGACATCCTAGATGAGGATTGATGATTTGGTTGATTAGCTTCAAAGTGCAACAGTGTTCTCTAAAAAATACTTGAGGTCAAGTTACCATCAGTTAAGGATTCAGAGAGGCGACATTCTGAACATAACATTTAGGACTTGTTATGGCCTTTATGAGTTCCTGGTTATGTCTTTCAGTTTGAGTAATTCCTCGGTAGCATTCATGGACTTGATATATAGGGTGCTTAAGCCCTACTTGGACTCATTTGTGATTGTATTCGTTGATGATATTCTGGTGTACTCACGAAGTAAATATGATCATGAGCAGCACCTAAGGGTGATACTTCATACACTGAGAGACTACCGAATTTATGCGAAGTTCTTAAAGTGTGAGTTTTTTGGAGTCTAATGCATTCTTAGGGCATGTGGTGTCTAGGTTGGGATTAAAGTTGATCTAGCAAAGATTCAAGTAGTACGTGATTGGCCGAGGCCAACATCTCCTACTAAGATTCATAGCTTTGATGGGTCAGCAGGTTACTACCAATGCCTTGTCGAGGATTTTTCATCAATTACAGCACCTCTGATAAAGTTTATTAGGAAGGATATGGCCTTTTAGTGGTCCGACGATTGTGTGTTGAGCTTCTTTATGCTCAAGAAGTTTTTAATTTCAGTGCTTGTTTTGACCTTGCCAGTTGAGGGTCAGCATTTCCCTATGTACTAGATTCTTCTAATGTTGGTTTGTGTTGTGTTCTCATGCGGCAGGGTCGAATTATCACTTTACACTAAGACAATTTAAGGTTCACGAGCGTAACTACCTCACTTATGACTTAGAGTTGGCAGCAGTAATGTTTTCTCTAAAGATTTAGAGGCGCTACTTATATGGGGTTTAATATGAGATCCTTACTGACCGTCACAGTCTTTAGTACATTATAAGCCAACAGGAGCTCAATTCCCAGCAATGGAGGTGGATTGAGTTATGAAGTATTAGGATATTACTATTCTCTACCATCCGGTCAAGGAAAACATAGTGGCGAATGACTGGAACCATAAAATGTCAGTATTGGTAGGTTGGCAGCCTTAGAAGTTTTAGAGAGGTCATTGGCATTGTATGTTCAGTCTTTGGCTAGTCGATTGAAAAAATTAGATTGGATCTATCTGATCCCAAGAGAATTTTGGCTTTTGTTGAGGGTAGATATTCTTTTTCATATCATATTTGACAACGTCATATTGAAGACAATCATTTGGTTTCTCTTTATGATTAGGTGTTAGCTGGAGAGGTCGGCGGGGCTTCTATTGGGTCAGATGGGGTTCTTCAAAATAATGGTCATATACGTGTGTCGCAGGGTGGCGGGTTGGTTCAAGTTGATTTTGCGAGAGGCTTACATCTCCAGGTATTTGATTTATCCTGATGCATGTAAGATGAACTGTGATTCGCGTCAGCTATACCAGTGGAGTGGAATAAAGAAGGATATCGCTAAGTATGTGTCCCAGAGTTTAAACTGTCATCAAGTTAAGTATGAGCATCGGCAGTCATGTGGTTTGATATAGAGACTCCTTATTTTATCTTATAAATGGGAGCGTGTGACTATGGACTTCATTTTTGGTTTTTCATGGACTAAACAAGTTCATGATATTGTTTGGGTCATTGTTGATAGACTAACTAATTCAGTGCACTTCATTCCTACTCACTCTGCACTTCATTCCTACTCACTCTTCATATAATATTGATTGTCTGGCTCAAATTTATATTTGTGAGGTGGTTTGATTGTGTGGAGTTCTAGTGTCCATAATTTTTTATCAAGGCACACAGTTCACCTCACAGGTTTAGAGGTCTATCAAGTAAGATTTGAGTATTGAGGTCCAGTTGAGCACAACTTTACACCCGTAGACCGCTAGTGAATCTGACTAGACTATTCAAGTGTTGCAGGATATAATGAGAGCTTATGTGTTGGAGTTTGGGGGTGATTGGGATCAGCACCTAGAATTATTATTATTTGCATAAAACAATAGCTATTATTCCAGCAGTGAAATGGCACCATTTGAGGTGTCGTATGGTAGACGGTGTAGATCACCTATTGGTTAGTTCAATGGTATGAGGATAGAGTTATAACATCATATTTGTTACGTGATTCATTGATCAAGTTTGGTTTATTCAGAATAGACTACTAGTAGCATAGAGTAGGTAAAAAAAATATGCAGATTGTAGATTTCATGCCTTAGAGCTTGGAGTTGGTGACTGGGTCTTCCTAAGAGTGTCTCTTATGCATAGTGTGATGAGGTTCGGTAGGTGGGGCAAGCTTAGTCCCAGGTAAATCAGGCCATTTGAGATTTTGGAAAGAGTTGGTGATGTTGCCTACAATTTGGCCCGATCTCCTATGTTTTCATCCATCCATCTGGTGCCATGATTCGATGTTGCTGTTTTATATTTGGGTGAGTCTCATGTTATTCGAGAGGATTACTACAATTTGATGAGGATCTGTCTTTTGTTGAGGAAACATTGACAATTTTGCCTAAGGAAGTCAGGAAATTGAGGACTAGTGAGATTCCAGTGGTTAGGGTGCAGTGGAGGCACCGTCCGGTCAAGGAGCCACCTAGGAGATTGAGAGTGAGATGCGGGAGGAGTATTCATAGCTATTTGAGACATCAGGTACTTTCTCTCTCTTTATTTTATTCTTTGTTTGACTTTCATGGACAAAAGTCCTTTTAGTAGTGGATGTTTTAACGACCCTCATAGTCATTTATGAGAATTACCCAATGTTTTTATTTTAGAGCTTTCCAGTTGCTACCCTAGGTCATTTATGGATTTTTGGGACTGATGTTCCGATTTCCCTAGTGGATCAATTGAGATTTAGCTCACTTTGCCTATTTTAGAGCCTAAAACCAAGTACTCATTAGCTTTGGAATGTCGAATAAAGTCTAGGTGGACCATAAATTTACAGTTTGGGGTTTTCTTTTTGAGTTTGTCCTAAATTATGGTATTGTTTTTTTTTAAGGTCTAATTTTAGAGTTGGTGTTCAGAGTGTCGGAATGGAATTCTGACACTTCCATCAGCACCG
>JBDJHY010559130.1:0-16753 GCA_039654485.1 Withania somnifera
CATATCCACGAACATATTCTTTGATTTGTAGGAGTTCTATTAACATCGAATCTTGACTTAATGGTTTGGTCATCAATCAAAACATGAAGGAACGATTCTCGTGAACCAACCTTGATCCAACAAGTTTGACATATGAGGAGGTTCCTATTCATATTATTGCTAGAAAGGTTCGTAAATTAAGGAACAAAGAGGTAGATTTACTTAAGGTTCTCAAGAGGAACCAGTCATTTGAAGAAGCTAGTTGGGAATCGTAGGTAGACATGATTAGTAGATATCTACACATATTTCCTTCTAATTCCACTTCAGTTGAGGTAATAGCTTCTCTATTTATTTGTTGTCCTTGTACATTCATGAGCATGTAACCTATAGCATTACATGAGTCCCTATATATGTATTCATACATGATTTGATGAGAATAGAGCTCAATTGAAGCATTCGTAGAGTTTTATGAGTCTCTATATGTGTATTCATGTGCCATTTGAGCAGCTCATAGTAGTTGAATGCAATTATGGTAGTATGAATTTCTGTTAACGGGCTAGTTGATGAGAGTTACTTCAAAAACAAAAAGTAAAGTCAGATTTCTCTAGGGTATTATCTCAATTCTAAAAAAATGCAATCTGGTAAAGTTGTGGTTTGTTCGAGAAATTCCTACCTCTCTACTATCCTATTCATGGTTAGTTTGACCAAATCAAGTCATTGGATATTATATTCTTGCATAGTTCAGTCAGTTAGTCAGTTTCAATAGTCAGGTTTTTTCTATTCTAGTTGTAGCCTTCATTCGAGGACGAGGGATCTTTAGGGGGAGATATTGTAATATTCCACACTTGACTTAAGCTTCTAAATCTGTTCTAAGACTTGATACATTAGAAATTCATTCCTAGGTGTCCATGAATGTGGACCATGACTCTTAGGGTGTCACTCCACGAGTCGTGAGGTCCATTCATGGGATGAAGTATGTGATTTTTCATGTTCAAGGTCCAGTTCCTACGAGTCAATACCAAGACCTGTGATGTGTAGGATTACGAGTCGTGATATAGACCCGTACTATGTTTCCTAATAGTTTGTTATTCATCCCAGTTCCCATGATTCCACTTCACGAGTCGTGAAGTGGCACACCACCACCTGTGTTGTGAACTCGTAGGGCAGGGTGCACACTCCAGTAGCCTAAGATCATACCAAACCTCAGTCCACAAGTCATGGAGTGGTAGTCCATGAGTCATTAAGTTGACTCATGGTATTGCCTGACAGTTTCCTGGTCAGTTAATAAAGGGTCGTATGGTAATCTTCCTAGCCCCTTTTACCCAATCCATATTTTTTTGGACTCAAAAATAGGTAATGTAAATACCCCAAGCCCTTTATTTCATTCTACTCTTAATCATATTAAGGCTAGGGTTTCTCTCAAGGTTCTCTATCAAACTCAAGCAAAGGTTAAGGTCTTCTTCAAATCAAGTCAAGAGTTCTGCTAATCAGGTATGTGGGTTATGAGAAGGATTTCTTCCAAACTTGTGCCCAAAAACTATTTCCTTATAGCTTTGAAGTATAAAAGCATGTCTAGGGTTCTTATTTACATCATACACATTGAGATCCCTTTTGAATGATTCTTGAGGATTTCATATATAGTTATGATTAACTTATAAGTTGGGAAGTAAGAATGTTTATGAAGAGTGAAATTAACTGAGTTTTCCCAAAGTAGTTTATTTGAAAATTGTAGCCTAACGAGTCAGGATTTAGCTAGTTGATTTCTTTCGAGAATGTCCACTAGTCGAGAAGAGTTAGAAGTTCAACGTGTGAAGTGTCAATATTTTTATTAGAGGAGTATTAGCATAAAAAGGTAGGTAGATTCTCTTATACCCAAAACTTGTGTAGCCAAACGTAGGGATTATATCTTAGCCCATGTAATCCCTTTTGATAAATTTAGTGGATCCACTAGGGGAAACTATAGGTCCACGTCCTGGCAAGGTATGGAGGTCCCTCTATATGGAGTTATATGTAGACCTCATGAAGGGGCATGAGGTTTGTCGGTTATATAAACTCTCGAATGAAGTGAATTGATTGTTTCGAAGTAAAGAAAGTGAAAGAAGGTTTTTAACTGAAGTCTATATTTTACTTTGGTAAAAATTAAAGAGTTTATATTATTTTATTGAGTTATTTTATACTTTTGAAAGTTGAACTTTTAAATTGATATTGTTAAATTGGCACATTATAACTTTACCGATGTTGAGTATTAAAGTTGAACTTGTTCATGCATTGAATAGCCATGAGTTATTTTATTGTTGTAGCCTATAGTACCATCTCACATATTCATGATCGTTGATCTAGTTGCTGCCCAGATTTGTTCAGTGGTCTTTTTTTTTTTTTTGGAGTATGGTGGATGTTTGCTGGTGGTTAAGAGGAGTTGTTGGACGAACAAGTAGAAGGGAGACTAATAGTGGTTAAGTGTGGCATCTTTAGTGGTGGTGCTTTCCAATTTGTTAGGGTGGATTTTTGTGGTGGTGCACGGGTTTGGGTTTATTTGGGTTGAACAAAAAATGTTTCAAGGGTATTGTTGTTTACTGAAAATGGAGTGGCAGGCCGGAGTTGATCTTCACCGAAAATGGAGGTAAAAACTATGGGATTTTGATTGGTAGTTGTTTTGTGAGATGGAGAAGAAGGAGAAGGGGGTGATCTTCTTTCAGCTAATTGTATAATTTGTACATTTCAATCACTTTCATTCAGCCAATTATATACAATTCATCCACTTCATCCAGTCAATTGTATAGTTTATATAATTCTCCCACTTTGGTCAATTATATAATTTATTCACTTTTTAATTTGGCCATCACTTAGTAAATTGTATAACTTATGCAATTTAATCGCTTTTATTCAGCAAGTTGAACAATTTATACAATTCAACAACTTCACTCAGTCAATTATATAATTTATACAATTTAGTCATTTCACTTAATTTGTTGTATATCTACTATCTCCGGTTCTAAAAGAATTATAAATTATTTTCAACTAAATTTTAATGTTCAATCGATAATTTTTCTGGTCAAATTTGTTTGCTAATTTAAAAAGGTAATTGAAACTGGAACTAGATTTATTAAAGGAGAGTGAATGAAATCAGAAATTAATTCGGTTCACTTGCAGAGAGAATATAAGCGTGAAAAGGGAAAACTTTCTTTTTTAAAAATATTTCTGTTGAGCTTTTTAGAATTAAGATGTATTTATACAATTAGATGAAATAGTATATATTAAAGTAAATTTGTCTGAGAGTTAAAAGAAAATTTGCTGAATCAAAATGAATGAATTGTATAAATTATACGATTGATGGTTTTATTTGGTTGAGTTGATAAAACTATACAATTTTCATATTTTCAAAAGCACTCTATCATAAACTCAGTTATTTTAGGTCAACAAGTAATTTTCATGTTTATGAATTAGTTTTCATGCTTCAGGGTGGTAACTAGATATTCCATCACTAATTATCTATAGACTTTTATAAGAGTAAGTTTACATTCATATCATATTTGGGAGAATTATCTAGCAAAGAGAGGATTGCTCCTCAAACTATATTACATCCATAGATTAAACAATTACCCACGTGGCTTTGCCTAAGTGATTTGCCCAAATGGAATTTATGTTCAATCACCCCAAGTTCTACTAACCTCTATACTCTATAAAAGAATATGGGAGCTTTCCCCAATGTGGGCTAGATGTTGGACTCTATGTCATTCACATGGTTTATGTTGGTTAGGAAAAGCTCCCACACATTCTTATTTACATTGTATTTCAATGTTATGATCATGACATGACTTTTATAATTGAAGTATGATTTCTAAACGATTCTCCATTTGTATGGTACTTTAGCATGGCCCCAACTTTATGATGCTTGAGCATGTATTTGAAATATCATGACTTATAGCATTTATTCCAGTTTCATAATACCTTCGATAATTCTAATTTCTCAGCCTTAGGCTTACTTGTTTACAACATAGATTGATTTCATAATTGTTATTAGTATAATTTATGTACCGAATATGCTTTCAACTATATCTTATCATGATGTAGATTCGTGCATTCAGAGTCAGTGACTTGCTATAAGGCATTCTATAGCTTCAAGATGCTAGTTTGTTGTTGGTGAGTCCTTATTTTCTAAGGGCATGGATTCCATGATTCTCTTTCAGACTTGACACTTAGTTATTTTCATTCATTGTCGATTTAGATTTAGCTGGAGCTTCTTCCATGAAATCCTTGAAAACTATGATTAGAGGTTTTCATACACAATATCAGTATTATAGATTATACCTTATATGTCTTTAACTTGATTTCATTTAATTATATATTTCTAAGGAATTTTATCAGGGTGCATTATTTCTTCCTCTAAAATCTATTTTTTTATTTATAGGGCATGAATGATCTAACAGTTATTTTAGGGTCACTTATGGCTCTTGGGCACTACATTACATCTAGAGTGTAAGCTCGAGGATTGACAAACTTGTCATCAAAGCACTAGGTTCAAGAGTCCTAGGATGTCTGAAAGTTGCATTCATTAGAGTCTTTCTTATGAGCGTGAAGCATGCCACACTTATGATGAAGATTCTATAGGACATTTAGGAAAAGTGTCCCTTTTTTCTTTATATAAGTCACGCAATAGATTTTTAATGTATAAGTCCAATCTAACTTGTTCTCTACACATTTATTTTAGATAATAAGTCTACTGCACAAAGGAATACTACAGACAATAGAGTTGACACTACTCCTATGTCCTAATCACACTATGTAGACTTGCAGTAGATCATGTACGCATCCTCAACCAGAGGCCCCGCAGTATAGTTCCACCTCTTTCGATTTAGGCTACTCTACCTAAGGGCACCAATGCTCTGAATTCCCAGCCTCCCAACAATGAGGCTACCAACATTGATTTTAAAAATCTATCAGCATGCTGACATAATTGGTTACAACTCAGTCCTTTTAGGAAAATCAGTCAACTATTCACCGTGGTCCTCAAGGCTCTTCGGTTAACTTCAGAGTCAATAAAATTTCAAAAGATGAATCCTTCTGAGTTCATCAAGTCTATTGTTGAAGAGGACCCTCAAGGTTTTATCGATAAGTTTCTCAATATCTTTTGTGTTATGAATGTTAACTCTATTAAGGGGTTGAGATAGCTTTCTACCAACCAAAGGATATGGCACATAAATGGTTCCAATAGTAGTAAGAGGTTAAAGGTGAGAATATTGCTCCCAAAGAGTGGGATGACTTAGAGAATTCCTTCCTTTCTCACTACTTTCCCTTAGAGTTAAGAGAGAGAAAAATAGAGAGTTCATAAATTTTGGAGCAGGGCTCTATGACGGTGAAGGATTACAATTGAAGTGTACTAGCTAGCAAACTATGCTCTTGAGATAGCCACTTCTATAAAGGTCTGAACGAGGAAGTTTGTGTACAGGAAAAACAAATAAGTGAAAAAGGTGAGCAAGTCCACCCTACTACTAAGTAACATGGATATCTCTAAGTTAGTAGTGCATGCATAGGGAGTGGAGGAAGACAAGGTGAAAGATAGGGAATAATCCATAACAATAGGGCCAAGTCATTCCCATATGACTCCACTCAGCAGAGTTTTGGGAACTAGTTTTCTTCTAAAAAAGATCGTTCAGGCCTGCTCAGTCTTCTGCAAGTGCACTGTCCCCTAGGCCTTAGAATGAGCAGAGTTACAACCAACCATTTTGTAGTATTATAGGAGTGTTTTTAGAGGCCCTATGTATCCCTCATCAACATGTATGGAAATAATTATTCAGTTAAGTGCATGTGTGATAGAGATAATAGTTTCTTATATAGCTAGTAAGGTCACATGTTGAGCGATTGCCCAAATTCTAAGAGAGGAAATGGGGGTAATTGAGACTAGACTACTCAGTCTGTGGCGTAAACACCAATAGCTTCTCCAATAGATCATACGGTTCAGAGGGAAGCTACCTTCAGCACATCAGTTAGTCATCATCATAATAGTAGGGTTTATGCACTTGGTACTTATCAGGACCAGGAAGGGTCTCCAGATGTTGCGAATGGTATGTTACATATTTACTCTCTCAATGTTTAAGCCTTTATTGATCCAAGGGATACCCTTTCCTTTACTCCTTATGTTTCTTATAATTTTTGAGTTGGTCCTGAACAACTCTCAAAACCTTTCTCAATCTCTACTCTATTTGGTGACCGTATAGTTACAAGAAAAGTCTACCATAAATGTCCAGACTCAGTCCTCCTTAATATTATTCCATTTGACTTAGTATGCTAGACTTTAGTTTCATTCTTAGCATGGACTTTTTGCACTCTAGTTATGCATCACTTGATTGTTAAACCAAAATAGTCAAGTTCAGTTTCCTTGTAAACCATCCTTAGAGTGGTCAAGCAGCCAGGCATGCCTAAAGGTTATTATCTCATACCTTAAGGCCAGCAAAATGACCTTCAATGTTTGTATATACCATTTAGTAAGTGTTAAGATACTAAACCTGAAAACTCCATTCTCTAGTCAGTCTCTATAGTGAAAGAGTTTCCAGTAGTATTCCTAAGGATGTACTCTGAGTCCCTCCAGATAAGGAGATTGACTTCGGCACTAACCTCCTTCTAAAAACTATTCATATCTCCATCTTTCCTTATAAAATATACCCAGTGAACTTATATTTCAAATATCCTCTTGATAAGGCTCTATCAGACTCAATATGACTCTTTAGGGTGCTCTGGTTCTCTTCATTTGAAAGAAGGGTGTTCACTTTACATGTGTATTAATTACAAATAGCTGAACAAATTCACCATTAAGAATAAGTATCAGCATTCCTATAATTGATGACCTATTTGATAGTCTTCATGGAGCTAGTTGTTTTTCAAAGATAGACCTTAAATTTGGTTATCATTACCACAAGGTTAGCTAATGTAACATTTTGAAGACAGCCTTCAGAACTCAGTATGGTCATTCCAAGTTTGTTATTATGTATTTTAGATTAACCAATGCTTCTAATGCCTTTATGGATCTCATGAAAAGAAATTTCAAGCCATATCTTGACATGTTAGTAATAGTATTCATATATGATATGTTGGTTAACTCCAGAAGTGAGGGGGAGCATGTAAATCATTTGATGATTGAATTGCAGATATTTAAGGTCAATACTTGTATGCCACATTTTCAAAGTGTGATTTTTTATTTAAGTCCTTTACTTTTCTCAAACATGTTGTGTCCAGCGAGGTAGAGACAGTGAAAAACTGGTCTAGATCTACCTCTTCTTCTGATATAGGGAGTTATAAGTGTTTAACCGATTATAGTAAAAAAAATTGGATTTTTTCCTCCATTGTTTCACCTCTGACCAGACTAACTCAGAATAAAGTTAAGCTCCAATTGTGAGAAAACCTTTCAAGAATTGAAAGATCATTTGACTTCTGCTCTAGTGTTGACCCTGCTAGAGGATAGTGATAGCTTTTTGGTTTAATGTTATGCTTCCTAAGTTGGACTCATATTTTTTCTTATGCAGAATGATAAGGTTATACTTGTGTCTCCAGGAAACTCGAGATTCATGAATTTGAGTTAGAAGAAATTATTTTTTTCTTTGAAAATTTAAAGGCACTACTTCTATGGGATTCACATTGATGTCTTCATATATCACTAGAGTTTATAGTACAAATTCAGCTAGAAGATTTAAATCTGTGGAATTGAAGATGGCTTAAGCTCTTTAAGGACTATGATAAAATTGTTCTTTACCATCTGAGTAAGGCTAATGTTGTAGCAGATGCTCTCAGCAGGTTGTGTATAGGCATTGAGGCTCATGTAAAGACAAGAAAGAGATGGTCAGAGATGTGCATTTGCTAGCTTAGTTAGTTTTTTGATTGATTTTGTCTGATGATGGTAGTATGATTGTGAAGAATGGTTTTGAGTCTTTATTGGTAGTAAAGATAAAGGAAGCTCAAGACAAGAACCCAACGGTGCACCAGCTGAATGGTGTAATTAAAAAGAAAAAAATGTATGTTTTATCCCAAGGGCAAGACGTTGTGCTCAGATATTAGGAACAAATTATATGTTCCAAATATTTATGGTTTGAGAGAAAATATTTTTGTAGAGCATCATGGTATCAAACATAATATCCATCCTATTGACACTAAGATGTATCAACACTTGAGAGAGTTATATTTATGGAATCGCATGAAGAAGAACATATCCAAGTATGTGGCTAAGTTTCCAAACTATCATCAAGTCATGGATTAATCTCCAGAGATAGGTGGTTTGACTTAGAACTTCACTATTCTGGTTTGGAAGTGGGAGGTTGTAAACATGTAATTTATTAAGTCTTAACCTGTACCAAAAGATGGCATAATTCGATTACGTAGTTGTGGACAGAATGACTAAGTCTACCACTTTGTGTAAGTTAGGTCCAACTACGCAACTGAAGATTATGTCATACCATATATTAAAAATATCACCAGATATCATGGTGTACTTCTATCCATCATTTTTTGACAGAGGTACTCAATTTATTTCTTAGTTTTAGAGATCTTTCCAGAAAGGTATGTGCTCTCATGTCTATTTCAGTATAAACTTTTATCCACAAGTAGACAATTAAGTAGAGCAGATAATTTATTCTTTAAATGATATATTAAGCTCGTGTGTCATTGACTTAAAAGGTAATTGGGATGATCATTTACTTTCGGTTGAGTTTGCCTACAATAACATATATCATTCTAGCATCTAAACGGCACCCTATGAAGCTTTACATGAGAGGAGATACAAATCACCCATTGGGTGGTTTGAAGTAGGTGAATCCACAGTGATAGTGCTAGATTCGTTTCATCAGGACATATAAAAAGTTCAATTGATCCAAGAGAATTTGGAAACAAAACAAGTCGCCAGAAATCTTATAATGATGTGGAAAGAAAAGACCTCAAGTTTGAGGTTGATGAATTGGTGTTATTGAAAGCTTTTCCAATGAAGAAAAAATTATTATTTTTGGAAAGAAGGGGAAGCTTAGTCCATGTTACATATTCCCTTATCATATTTTGAGAATAATAGGCAACGTACCCTATGAAATTGATCTTCCGGCAAAACTAATGGTTGTTCGTCCTTGTGTGCCATATTGATAAAGAAGTGCATTGGAGATCCTTCAGCTATTATTCTGATTGAAAGTATTGGGATGAAGGATATCTTGTCATATGAGGAAGTTCCAGTTAAGATCCTAGACAAACAATTCATAACGTAAGGAACAAAGTGGTTGCTTCAATTAAGGTCTTAAAGAAAAATCAGTCCATTGAGGTGCTATGTGGGAAGTCAAAGCTAAGATGATGGCTAAGTACCTGAATTTTCCCCTCTCAGCTCAAATATAGTTCAAGGTAATCATATTTTCCTTCCCCTAGTCTCCCTTTAACTTTCACATTTTCATGTCATCTTTATCATTACCTGCATTTATATTAGTGTCATTATGTTCATGTTCAGTCTGATCCAGTTTCAGTTCATTCTAGTATCTCATGCAAGTTAAGTTCAGACTCAATATCCAGTTCCATTGCCTAGTCTTACTCATGTTTCATTCACAACCTTCATTCAAGAATGAATCATCCAATAGGGATATTGTAACATTCCAAGATTTATCCCTATATTCTCTTTCA
This sequence comes from Withania somnifera, assembly GCA_039654485.1. Taxonomy (NCBI): domain Eukaryota; kingdom Viridiplantae; phylum Streptophyta; class Magnoliopsida; order Solanales; family Solanaceae; genus Withania; species Withania somnifera. The sequence goes on from JBDJHY010559130.1 coordinate 9,616, forward strand.
TTGTATACAAAGATTTTGTCCGTTCGCTTCTAAGAACTCCCAAATATAAATATTGGAACCCTAACACCATTGAAAATATTTTGGGTTGATCTTAGATGCTAAAGGGTTGTTTTTAGAACAACAAATAACTCGTGCATCGCACCTCGTATCCCATGGAATTACCCTCACTATGCACTGTAATTTCAAGGCCTCTTGCCCTAGCCCTACAGCATAAGGAGTGGCACGCCACTTATTCCCAGGGAATGAGCTATATGAAGAAGACTTATTCCAATGGAATGAGTCGTCCACCACAAGACTATTCAAAGCATGGGATATTTTTAGATTTTTAATTCATTCTTCTTAAGGGACTTTTGGTCCATTCATAACTTCTAATGCCCAAAACTACGTCGTATTGACATATTTCAACCAGCACTTAGAGAAAATTCTCATTCCTTCTATTAGTTCCTTGAAATAATTCATTCCAATGACTATGCTTTATAGACCTAGAGGAGTGGACATTCACTCTCAAGTCGAAAGAAAGAACAGAAAGAAGAAACATGTCCAAGTTCCTCAAGTCACGTTAGGGTTACTCAAGTTCAAGCTTCCCTCTCATCAAATTCTTCAGGTACTATTCCCTACTAGGTACACAAGCTATTCAGTTGTGGATTCCTTCCATACCCATATACAAAGCTAGTTTTAAGAGTATATGTTTCAAAGGTTCAGGACTAGGGTTTTTGCTACTGCAAGCTTATAATTTATGCTTTTCATTATGTTCTTGAGGTTTTATGCATGATTTTACTTAATTATTATGATCCCCATTAACTTATACAAGTTTCCCTGAACTAGCTTTGAACTCAAGGATTACTATGAATATTTGCTCAAATTTCACGTGTCTCATGTTAACATTAAAGTATTAATGATTTTATATTTAATGAACACGAATATAATTTAATCATCAAGAATTTACAAGATCATGACCTAATATTTAGAAATAAATAAGATAATATAGTTTTTAATTCTTAGAAGAATAACTAGCATAACCTTAGGTATTTTATCTAAACAAGGATTTTTCTAGTTTATGCATTAATTTTCATGCTTTAGAGTGATATAGACATGCCCTTACTGATTATATAAAGTCTATTATGAGACTAAGTTTACATATATGTCATATTTGGGAGAATTATCTAGCACCTTGAGGATTATTCCTCAAAATGTATTGCCCGAATAGGTAAACAATTACCCATGTGGCTTTTTCCCAAGTGGTATTTATAATCGATCACCCCAAGTTCTAGTAACCTCTAGACCCTGGCAAAGAATAGGGAAGCCCTCACCAATGCGGGTTAGATGTTGGACTTTGTGTTGCTTACATGGTTTATGTCAGTTAGAAGAAATACTTGCATGTTCTTGTTTACATTTTATTCCACTTTTATGATCATGACATGACTTTTACAATTCAAGTATGATTTCCAGCATGATACTCTAGTCTTATGGTACTTTAGCATGACCCCAACTTTATGATACTTTAACATGTATTTCAACTACCATGACTTTTAGCACTTATTCCAGTTTCATTTTATTTTGTATGATTCCATTTTCTCAGTATCATGCTCATTTGTTTACAACTTATACTGATATCATAATTGTTATTATGATACTTACTTGCAAACTAGTATATTTCATGTATGGGTTGTATTTTTCGCTAGATCTTATCATGATGTAGATTCAAGCAATAAGGGTCAGTCACTTGCTATTAGGCATTTTATAGCTTCAGAGCGCTAGTTAACTATTGGTAATTCCTCTTCTTTTGAGGTCATGGATTCCATGATTCTCTTTCAGACTTTACACGTAGTTATTTTCATCTATAGTTGATTTGGTCTTATATGGGACTTGTCCCAGAAACTCCACAAATATTATGATTAGAGGTTCTCAGACATAGTGTCAGTATTCAGATTATGCCTTATGGACTTTTCACCTGATTTCATTTAATTATACAATTTCTTCAGCAGCATAGGAGGATGTAATATTGCTTCTGTTTAGTTCTATTTTCATGATTTACATAGAATGCATTAACCAAGGTTATCTTAGAAGCAATTTTTTTCTCTTGGACACCATGTTATGTCCAGGTGTAGGTTCGGGGCATGACACATCGGTACACTCCCGAAGTGTATATTAAACTTAGGTTAGCATGCATTCTATAGACTTTTAGATCTTTATTTGTAGTTTCTTTTATTGCTTAATCTAAATCATGTCATTTATAGCTCCCTGGTATTCTTTACCATTTGTTTTTTGGCCAAATCACTAGAATATGTTGTATTCATATCCAGTTTCAACTTATTTTTCATGGCCCAAAATTTAGGGCATGATGGCATCTACAACCCTCTAGTAGACAAGTCTAACCCTACAGTTCAGAGCTACGCGCAATTGGCTATAAAAACTCGAATCATCCGACAAAGCGGGAAAAAAACATAAGCAAAAATATGAGAGAACGAAAGGAGAAGAAATATATATACAACCCAAATCCCAAAACCTGGTGTCAATGGCACATAGAGAAACTATACAAAGTAGAAAAAATATAGACATACAAATAAACGCCTACAAAAGTAATACAACATAGGGCTTGCCATAGACAGAATAAAGCAGGCTAACATCAAGGACACCACGGTCGGCTCGAAAGGCAAAGCTCATCGTAATCTCTACAACCAGCTGTATCTACTCCACATGATCATGGTGTTTCTGATAACCCCTGTCTGTATCTGTACCACAAAAATGGTACAGAAGTGTAGCATGTGCACTAAAAAACGTACCCAAAAGGCATCATAGGCCAAATGGGCTAAAATAAAATGCAAGTAATTAAGGCAAGGAAGTAAATAGGTCAACAATAGAAGGACAGCGGTAAAACTGATAGATATGCAGAAAGGTAAGATACCAAAATTGTAAGTACAGCTCTACAGGAATTAAAACATGGTGAACACGATTCGGAGTGACCAGTTCACAAAAACCCAAAATCAAAGTAAGGAAACATACCTGTGCTCTACCCAAGAAAAGACCCAACTAACCATAATGATGTATATGCACTATGAATAAAGAATCGAACAGTAGGATATATCTAAGTAAGGAACATAAAGTAAACACACAAAACCTACCTACGTCCCATACCATTGTTAAGTACAAACAACACAACAAAACCCATCATGACTTCCCCAATAAACCCAGTGAGCACAAATAATAAGAAGGTAATATCTGAGAGTGCAGGAAACTAAAATAGATTAGTATCGTGTAGTACCAACACCATCCTCTCAATAAGTGCCAATCTTGGGTTCTCTGCCAGAATAGTACCAAAATCAGGGTCCGCGCCCAGAGGAACGCGCCTCTAATCAAATATAGGGCATATGTCGCATCAGTGTCAAACTCAGGGTCCACATATCGGAGGACCGTGCCTCTAATCAAATTTAGGGTATCTGGCCCATCAGTGCCAAACTCAGGGTCCGCACCTTGGAGGACCACACCTCTAATCAAATGTAGGGCTTGTGCCTCATTAGTGCCAAACTCATGGTAGCGCCTCGGAGGACCGGGCATCTAATCAAATGTAAGGTATGTACCCCATCAGTGCCAAACTCGGGGGCCATACCCCGAAGGACCGTGCCTCTAATCAAATCTAGGGTATGTACCCCATCAGTGCAAAACTTATCCCAATCAATAATATATATGTGCCTCAACAAAAAATAGCAACAACAATGATGATAATAAAGAAAATGAAAAGTAACCAGAGTCTAGGATCGGCCAAAGGCAACCAGCTAAGAGCTCATCTCATCACTCTCATCACACAATAACGTGAATAGTTCTCAAGGTCAGTGGCCCCTACGTGGTGAGGCCAGGACCCGGGCATACAACCCTTTACCCTCTATGCCCTTTCACGGGCCCCCAGAATCCAATAAGGATATCATAAGTCAATAACATATAACGATCAACCTAAAGCCCAACCCAAGACACTAGGCATATCGTAACAACATAATAATAGCCAAGTCTACAATGCACAAAAATAAACCTAGCCTACCTAGCGCTGGCGAAAGTCCCCGAGATACACACACTGTGGTCTCGAAAGCTCCAAAAAAGTCAAAGTCACCGGAAATTATAAATTATGAATTTAGGATTAAAACATGAAGGATAGGACTCATATTGCAATTAGCAACCCGGGTCGAAAAAATGGGGCCAAAAAGGGCCCACAGGCCCTACAACCCGAAAAACTAAACTAAATATACCAGTGTGGAGCCCTCAACTTGGGGGACTCATGATCCAAAATCGAGCTTAATGTGATAAGGAACCGAGGGAGAAAATAAGGATTAAAGTAAAGAAACTCAAACATCTTACATATGCTAAAAAAGGCAAAAAGAACAAGAAATACCCTGGAAAACATGCTCCATGAATTCACACTATCTTACATGTAACTCCCCACCGCTCCCATCAGCTCAAAGCACTCAAAAACCATCTCCCAAGCCTGGGTATTGCAATTTTTAAAGAAACCAAATGGTTGAAAATGAAGGGGATAGTCCCCTTTTTACAGACTGCTTTGGCCACTGGGGCACCCCTTTTAGCCACAAGAGCGACCTCGCTAGGGTGAGATGAGGCTCACTGGGGTGGCCTTGCCAGGGCGAAGCCTTGGGTACAAGGGCAATGGCGCAGGGGAGGCCCAAGGGTCATTGCGGTCGTCTGCAACCTGCAGTAAAACTCAGCAAAACATGAACTTTCCAAGGGGCCTAAAATGAGCATCCCGAGTCCAATTCTAGCAAATCAAGAGTGCATTTTCAATGGAAAAAACTATAGACTCAACAAAATCGATGAAATGACCAACCGAGGTTGTTTAAGTTAAAAGGACCCCAAAATAAAAAGGATCAAAAGGAGCCAATTTTTTTGACTTTTCACAAATCGACTCAAAATGAGCCCAGCCAATTTTTTTGACTTTTCACAAATCGACTCAAAACTAGCCAAAAATTGATATCCCGAAGCTGATGGAATAATCAAAATTCTGATCTAATGCTCTAATCATAGAAAGACCACCCAGGCTCCGAAATGAGCTTTGACTTGGCTGAGTTTTCAAAAAATAACCCAAACTAAAAACGAAAAAGCCCAGCACACAAACGTATGGTCCACCTAGGCCAAATTCAGCATTTTGGAGCTAACAGAACTATCAAAATTTGAGTCTGAGAATTTTACTACAATTTCACTCTCAAGTTCCACTATTTTAAAATTGAAACTTCAAAATAGAAAAACTAAGATAACAGGAAAATGAGCCGCTAGGGCACCAAGCTACCTGTCCCAGCAAGTCATAAATGACTTGGGGTGACTACTAGACAACTCTATGCACAGAAAAAGATGAAAATCAAGGAAATGACTAAACTGGTCATTACAATATCCACCACTTAAAAGGACTTTCGTCCTTGCAAGTCAAGGAAGGAGTAGCACCTGAAGGCTCGAACAGATATGGATACTTTGCCTATATATGATGCTCTGTTTCCCAGGTAGCCTTCTTGACTGGTCAATGAGTCTAACGAACCTTTACTACCAGACTCTCTCTGGACCTGAGCTACCCCATATCCCTGTATATAATAGCCTCAGGCTCCTCAACATAAGTTAAGATGTCATCAATCTGTATAGCCTCTCAGTGAAGAACATGAGACAGATGCGGTACATAGCAGTGGAGCATCAATACATGGAAAATTGGATGAAATGCAGCTAAATTAAGCGGCAAGGTAAGTCTGCAGGCAACATCTCAAACTCTCAGTAAGATCTCATAAGGCCCAATAAACTGGGGGCTAAGCTTTCCCCGCCTACCAAACCTCATAACGCCCTTCATAGGCGAAACTCAAAGGAAGATCAAGTCGCCACACTGAACTCGAGGGATGAGGCCTATGATCCGCATGCGACTTCTATCTATTATGCATTGCTCGCAGCCTATCCTGGATAAGTCAGACTGATTAGTAGTATCATAGAGCCAATTATAACTCCGGAGCCAATCCTCGCCACCACTAAACCAACAACCAAGCGATCTGTACGTCTTCCATACAAGGCCTCAAACTGCACCATCTGAATATTAGAGTGTTAGTAGTTATTATAAGAAAAATCTGCCAAGGACAAGTGCCTATCCCAACTACCTCCAAAGTCAAAAACACAGGCACACAACATATCATGAAGTACCTAAACAGTCTTCTCAGACTGCCTATCTATTTATGGGTTAAATGTTGTACTCAAATCCACCTTAATACCCATCTCATTTTGTATCAACCTCTAGAACAACGAGGTGAAATGTTTGCCCCAATTAGATATGATAGATATTGGTAACCTATGAAGTCTAAATATCTCATGGACATATAGCTCATCAAGTCTTTCTGTACCACAGTTTGAACTAGTCGGTAAGAAGTGAGCTAACTTGGTTAATCGATCCACAATGACCCAAATGCAATCAAACCCTCTGGAAGATCGGGCAAGGCATGTGATGAAATCTATAGTAATTCGCTCCTATTTCCACACAGGGATAGGGAGCCTCTGCATCGAATTACTCAGTCTCTGATGCTCGACTTCACCTACTAATAGTTTAAGCATTGAGACACAAAGGATGCTATAGACCTCCTCATACCTCACCACCAGTAATGTTGCCTCAGATCTGGTACATCCTTGCAATACCTAGATGAATAGAGTATCTAGAAAAATCGGCCTCATCTAACAAGGTCTAAACTAGATCACCAACCCTCAGAAAAGAAAGGCACCTATGAACCCACAACATACCATCAGAGTCTACCCTAGCCTAATCAAAATCACCTGATAGAACCCTTTCTCTCAAATGATCTAATCGTGGATCCTCATACTGGCGTTGTCGAATCCTGTCAAACAAGGACAATCTGGACTCAATATGGGCAATCTACTCCAACGCTGATAAATCCAACCTAACCATTATGCTGTCCAAGAACCGAACATCCCAAGCCAGTGGTCTCTTAGAAACAGGAACTACAGCTAGGCTACCCAAACTCACCACCTTTAGGATCAAGGCATTGGTAACCATGTTAGCCTTGCCCGAATGGTAGGGAATACTTAAATCGTAGTCCTTCAGGAACTTAACCCATATCCACTGGCTAAACTTAAGCTCCCTATGACTTAAAATATAGTG
>JBDJHY010559348.1:0-16752 GCA_039654485.1 Withania somnifera
AATTAATCACCCTAGTGTTGTTTGCTCTTGACTTGGTTTGTGAAGCCTTTGGTCAAATATTTGTTTATATTTTAGTTATAGATTAGTGACACCTTTCTTATACTTTCAAACCCCCATCTTGTGATTAGACAATTCGAGTCCGAATAGTTGTGATTTAGCCTTCCGTTCATACTCGATTTCCTTTACATTGTTTCCTGTGGATTCAACCCCAACTCATAAGTTGGGTAAATATATTTTGACAACGACCGAGTACACTTTTAGATTGGTTTCGGAGGTGTAATTGAGCTTTATCAATAAGCAGTATCCAAAAAACACAGTGGTAGTGAGAAAATAGGATCAGATGGTGTGAGAAAGTAGCTCCATACTGCTCATGAGCGCTGTCGTGGAAGATATAAATAGTTATAAGAAATTATTTTTTGATTATAATTTTGACAAAACCCAACTTACCTTTTAAAATATCAATGCATGCTCGTGGCACAGAACAAATCAGTAGTCTAGATTGGCACTAAATCCACCAGCTAAGTCCAGTGGATAGCTACTAAGCTCAAACCACTAGTTTAATCCCCTCTCGACTCCAAATATGTTCCATAGACAACGTGATGTTGGATCAAGGTTGGTTCACGATAATCGTCCTTTCGTGTTTTGATTGATGACCAAACTATTAAGTCAAGATTTGATGTTAATGGAACTCCCACCAATTCAAGAATATGTTCGTAGACATATTCATAAGTCAAAGAAATAATCCGGAGCTGAACCGACTCACTTTGGAGCATTCCGAGTAACCAAAGTATAGAATTTACAAAGGAAAACAAGGAAAGTAGTCGACTAATTGGTGAAAGTAGTCAACTAAGTTTGGGATAAACTAGTCGACTAATTTGAGAAATTAGTCGACTAATCCAAGTTCCAGTAGGATATTGGAAAATGCACAAGTCGACCAAAATGACATGCTAGTCGACTAAAAGGATGCAGGACAAGTTTTAGCTACTGGAAAGGAAACTAGTCGACCAGTGGAAGAAGGTAGTCGACAAAAAGACACACTAGTCGACCAATGAAGAAGGCTAGTCGACTAATGTGAATGAAACAAGAAAGTAGTCGACTAATGTGAAGGCTAGTCGACTAATCTGCTTGTCAGAAGCAATAAATGCAGTTGGTGAAGCAGCAGAACGGCTACATAACGTTCATAAACGGCTATATCGACCAACTCAGCTATAAATACACCTTGGAGGTGTTTGGACTGATGATGGAACACTAAGAGAAAAACACTACAACATCATTCATCAATTCTATCTCAAAATCAAGTGTTCATCACCAAAGAAAGAGTACAAAGTTCAAATGCTTATTCTTGTATCTTAAATCTTTGTACCATTGTTCTTATTCTTGTATTTGGTTAATGTATGAAGTTCTCACTTACCTAGAAAGTGAATTAGAGTTCTCACTGAACTTGAAAGTGATTGTAGGGGGTTGGGTGCAACTCCATTGTAAGGGTAGTTCTTGAGCCATAAGTCAAGAAACATTGTAAAGGGTATCTTGAGCCAAAATTCAAGAAACGTTGTAAGAGTTCTCACTGAACTAGAAAGTGAATTGTGGTAGTGGAAAAGCCTAAGTTGGTGAACTTAGGTAGTGGAGGTAGGCAAGGCCAAACCACTATAAATTTCGGTGTCCATTTATTTACAGCTTTCTTCTTAATTCCATAAATTCCGCAAAAAATTTCAAAATTCCTACACATTATTCAACCCCCCCTTCTAGTGTGTTGTACACTCTAAAAATATCCAACATACACAGCCTAACCTAAAAAACACAGAGCCTTCTAAGTGAGTCATGAAACAAGTCCAAACTTTGCGATAGACTCAAAACAATCAAACCACCCAACAGGAGACCTACACCACTATAAACTAAGCCCTTAAAAGGAGATATCTGAATGCAGAAATGCTAGATGTTATTATGAGATACTCTTCCAAGGCTACAAACTGATCCTGCTGACCCCTAAAATTGAAACCCAGGCCCACATTATATTCTCCAAATTATGAATAGTCCTCTCAGACTGGTCATTATTATTAGGGTGGAAAGATGTGTTGAGATAAACTTGAGTACCCGTGTCACACTAAATAGTCCTCTAAAATGGAGATGTAAACCAAGCAACTTGGTCAGATATAATAGAACGAGTACCTCGTGCAAATGGACCACCTTCTAAAGATAAATCTGAGCCAACCTCTCGGCACTATATTAATACAGAACCATAAGGAAGTGAGAAGACCTGATTAGCCTATCAATGATGCCATGAGAAGTACATGTCACCCTAGGATGAAGTCTATAGTTAAGTTATCCCATTTCCACTCTAGAATAGGAAGCCTATGAATCATCCTATTAGGTATTTGATGTTAAGCTTCACCTACTAATATTTCAAGTACTGAGACACAAAGTCTGTAATATATATCCTTATACCACCCATTATCAGTGCTGCCTCTGATCCCGATATATCCTAGTTATGCCCTGGGTGGATAAAATATCTAAAATATTAGGCGTCCCGTAGTATTAACTAATTGATATCACCAACTATAGGAACACAAATGTAGCTCTCGGACCTTAAAACACCACCTAAATCTAGGGTTGACCTTCTAGACTTGCCCTCAACACCTGATCTCGAATCACACACAAGCAATTATTTTCAAATATTTTCCACCAATTTTTCTCAAACAAGGTAAATATGGCCTCAACACAAGCAAGGATACTTTAGTATCTGAAATATACAATCTACCTAACCTATTAGCCAAAGACTTGATGTCTAAGACCAAAGGTTTCTGTGAGGCCACAAGGAACTCTATATTCATACTTACTGCCTTCTATATCAAAGCATATGGTACCATAATTACTTTGAAGGAATGGTACAAGATACAATTATCATATTCCTTCAGGATCTCTATCCACCTACACTATCTCAGACTGAGTTCCTGTTGGCTCAGAATATGCTGCAAGCTATAATGATCGGTATAGATTTCACTATACACACCCTAGAGATAGTGTCACCGAATCTTGATCGCAAATACTACAACTGCCAACTGGAAATCATGAGTAGGGTATTTGAACTCATGCACCTTGAGATTCCTAAAAACATATACAATAATATGACTTTGTTGTATCAAAACACATTCCAAACCAATACCCGAGGCATCTCAATAGACTGTATAACTCTAACTCTCAACTAGCAATGTCAAAATCAATTTTAAAGTCAACATCTTCTTGAGCCTCAAAACGATCAACTCATGCTCTATGGACCAATTAAAGGAAACATCCTTTTTGGCCAATCTAGGAAGAAGTTTTTATAGAAGATAAGATTTCACAAACCTTCTGTAGTACCCAGCTAGTAGGACTCATACATCTTCTCATGCTCCTTGTGTTCTATTTCTATTTCTTCTCTTTATCTCTTTTTCTTTCTTTCTTTTGGTGCTAGCATACCGCTATTTCTTTGGCACAAAGTTAGGATTTTCTATAGGTGAGACGTATACGACATCATAACTCTTTTTTTGAATTATGATAGAGTGGTACCAGAGCTTTAGTCACCGCTGTCTCTAGATATAGGAGCAAGTGTTTGGTAAAGACCTGTGGATCAGTATGTAGATATCTGTGTTATATCTTCAAGAGGATATATGACACTCTTAAGGAAAGACTGTCACTTTTTGATCCCATATGTACAACGTATGTTCATTGGGGTTCTTATCACCTTATTTGGCTCCATTCTTTGTAGATGTCTAGGAAGATCCCCTCGATGGGTCCCAATGAGGTTCTTGCATGTGTTCCCAAAGCCTCAAACTAGAATCGAGTGTCATGAGACCATATAAAAAGATACAAGGTTTGGGATCCACTCGGGATCCAATAGGAGTTACTTTATGACAGTATTTTAGGGCACCATGATTCAGATGGAGGTCTTAAGGGGTTCCTTGAGAGAGGCGTCATATGGGGATGATCTTGTTAGATTTCATCAAGGGTATTTACCTATTTGGGACTATGCAGCCATGTTCTACAAAGAGGTCAAGTATACCACCTTTCCCCACTCAACCAGGTATAGGAGAGTGCTAGGTTTCTTTAGAGGATTAGTCTTGCCACTCCATTTGGTGATATAATAGTTGGTAGCAGTAGGATGCACCCTCAGGAATATATTTAGATAATTGTTAGCCGTGGATAGGTACTTTCATGAGGCCTTTAGAAAATAGAGAGTAATCAGCAGGTGAGGGTTCATGGTATAACATCTAGGAGTAGTGAGAGGAGGAACATCGTGTCTTACTTCATATATGGAGAGTTTGGCCATGTGGTCATAGATTGTCCCCTTTCAAGGACGCTGTTGTCATACCAGCTTAGGTGGGTATAGAGAGTTTTGGCCTAATTTCTTCAGCCTTGACTTTGAGTTTTTAGGATGTGTCCAGTAATACCTGGTCTGCGAATAGACAGTATGATGGATAGGGGTCCCAGTAGTAGACTCAGGTAGGTTAGGCTAGTCAGTCTATTCAGACCCTATCTCAATAGGCCGATAGAGGCCAGGGTATTCGGAGTAGTCATCTCCGTTAGGGCATTACTAGTAATTCTCAACCGTCTAGGAGATTTTAGTACATATAGGATAGGCATAGGCCTCTATAATAGTATCTGGGATAACCTATGGACTAGTTAAGGTTCTCCATCCGCAGATGCCAATCAGAGTATCCAGCTCATCAGGGGCATATCTACTGCATTCGAGGACATGGTGGACAAAAAAGATTGGTTAGTGGTTTGGGACGAGGCAGAGGATGTAGTTGTTAGGAGTGTGGAGAGATAGGCCAGTATTCTAGAGAGTTCCTTTAGCATAGGGCCATTCCTTAAGCACCAGTTTTAGCCTCGCATCAGTAGTTAGTAAAGGGGATGATAGTCCTGGTAGTTCGTGTTTTTCCTATGGAGGGATGGTTATTCATACTAGGAGTTCCTCGATTGTGGGTGCGTAAGTCAAGATGATCAACAGAGTTTTCTAGTAGTTCTCTATTCTTCTGTTTGTGGCCTTGGGAAAGGTGTTTTGAGAGATATACCTTTGAGCTTTCTTTGCAAAGCAATTTTAATTTACTCTTTGCCTATATGGATTATGTTGAATTGGGCATGAATATGACTTTTTTATTGTTGGTTTTACGCTATCCTGAGTAAACTTACCCTTGTTGATGGTATTATAGACTAGGTTTAGGCCTTAAAGTTAGCCTTTGATGTTGTAGCCCCTCTTTATGTGGTTCTTCAGGGGCACCTAGTTGTGATTTCTATTGGAAAGCCGAATATTTTCTTTTAGCACAGGGAGGTGCCTGTGGGTCCTTGTTATGCTATGGTCTTGTGTTTCAGGGACGGAGTTCCCTTGTTAGGTGGACCTTATTATATCTTAGATGAGATTTGAGCACCCTCACCTTGTCTTACCTTGAGTGGTGGATAATGTTCATAGGGTCCTTTTATTTCACATATATAAGGAGAAAATGTTTTAGTGGTGGATACTACTAAGGTTAGTCCTTGTAGCCTCATGCATGTAACTGTTCTGGTAGGTGATAGTTTTTCTTTAGTGGTGGATCCTACCGAGGTTAGTCCTTATAGCCTCATGCATGTAACTTTTCTGGTAGGTGATAGTTTTTCTTTAGTGGTGGATCAAGGTTGTGGCATCCCAGAGGATTTTGTACACCTAGTTATGTGATTTCTTTCTAGCCTTAGTTAGTTGATGCAATCGTACAGGTTGTTTCTCATGAGTAGATACTGGGTTGACTTTGATTTGATTTTAATTATTACAAAGAAAGTTTGAATTGTGGGTTATGCTTATGATAGCACAAAGTAGACAAAGATCTAGGAAGATTGGAGATTTTGCTTCTTGAGTTTAATATCGAGAACTTGATGAGTGTAGGACCAATTGGGCCTTTATGAGATCACAGAGTAGATCGACAAGGTTGCTTGAGGATTAGCCTTACCTTTTGAGTTATTGGTGATACACCCTAGTCCATACTCATCTCCTTAACTCATTTTTATATACAAGATTTTTACCGTGTATTTTATTGTGAATCAGTTTGATTGGATGATTGGTTATTATATGTCAAGCACCTTGATCCAATTGTTGATGAAGGAATCATGTAAATATTACATATTCTATTATTTTAGACTTTGGGTACTCTGTCATTCTCGACTTTTGCTGAAGAAAGTTTTTTTAGTAGTGGATATTTTAATGGCCCTCGGGGTCATTTTTGATATTTCTTTGATTCTAAGCACTTAGAGAGTTTTTACAACTTCCCCAAGTTTTTTATGACTTGTTGGGATTGATAGGTTGGTTTTGTAGTAGTTTTATGGTTGTAATTCCTTTATTATTATAGCTTCTTCGGGCCTTACTCAGTTTATATGATTTCAAATCGTATTTTTGTCGATTCCATTGAAACCAAAATACCAATTACATAAAGATTTCATATATGGAGTGTTAGAATTAGACTCTGTTTCCGTACTACACATAGTTTAGAACAAGTTATTGGAATTCCAACCCTTGTAATTGGAGCAATCATTCTTGAGGGATGCAATCACGCCATTGCTAGATTTTCCGTTAGTGTGATAACACTATGGTGCAATCCCATCGTGCACCTTGAACCTTCTTTAGCACTATTGCACTAAAGCGATGTGATCACGTATTGCTCCTGAAACCACCCTAAGCACGATCGTCGTGTGGAGCACCTGGGCCTATATAAGGCCAGTTTAAGCAGGTTTCCTTTCTTTACTCTGAAGTTTTTTACCAAAATATCTCCCCTTCTAAGCTTGAATCAGTGTGTTCTAGACTCATTTTTATTGATTAATTATTCTGTTTCTCTACCGTAATAAAGTTTTAGTTAGTACATATACTTCCCGGGGTTATATCTCCAATTTCTATCGTTAGTTTGAGCCATATTTTTTACCACATAATGTATGAGGTGTGCTCTATATGTTGGTACAAATATTTTATTTTTTGAGCTAGTAGGGTTTATGGACCCGTTTTTAGTTTGGATTTTAACACGCTATTATGTAGCAGTATGAGTCTTGCTTTACTCGTCTTGCGATATGGGTTACATTTTTTCTAGCCTCACACAATTCTGAGCTTCTTACATGATTTTTGGATATTTCGCATGCTTCTTGAGGACATCACTGAAATCTAGCTAGGCTGCGTTCATCATTTTTTAGACTGGGTATTAGTATAGTATATTTGCTATTATCTGAGCTTGTTGATGGTTTTGTATTCTCTTATTAGTCCTTCCTTGTGCTGGTCATGTTGGAGCTCCAGGTATGTGTCTCGTTTTTGTCATGATTTTCTTGTGGCCCAGGTTTTGTGTGTGATACGCTGATAATGACCTTCCTTCATACTTGTTAGCTGATAGCTGACCCCTTCACAACACTTATTAGTTAGTACTACAGTTGCCTATTTCTATTATACATTATGTGTCACTTCTTTATTTACTTTTGATCGTCTTTTACCTTGCCTATGCTTACTTTTTCCGGTCAACCTATGATGCCTACTAGGTACCCATTGTTTTTTGCACTCATGCTACACTTCTACATATTTTCCTGATGCAGGTCTTAGTGAGAGTCATCAAGACAGACGCGACTGTGCAGACTAACTTGGTGCTATTCAGGATATATGGTGAGCAATTGGCATTTATACTGGTTGTTCTTCCTTCTCTCCTTATAGTTTTTCTACTTGGAGTAAAGATATCTCTTTTGTAGGTTTGCTCTATTATGGGTTGTATTTTATACCTTTCTATATATAGATGCTCTACAACCATGATACTAGGTTCTCGGGAGTAGTTTTCAGTTATTTATCCTTGTGTTGTATTTATATTCTTTATCTTCATCTCCTTTTCTTTGTTTCTTTTGCGTACTTGGTACTGGTCCACCGCCACTTGCTTTGGGCTAGAGTTAGGATTGTCTATAATTGAGATGCAGACGCCATCACAACTCATTTTTTGGGTCGTGACATTTACATCATATTCCCCCCTATTTCTTTCTATTTCTCTTCTCTCACATAGTTAAATAGACTGAAAATGCTTGTTTATTCTTGCTCTCTTCTCTTTCCTCAACATAGAACAAACCTAGAAAATTGTGAATGATAACTGTTCCAAAATGACATCACCCTTTCCTTTATATTCCATAAAATATCTTTCCATTTCATATGAATTGATGTGATGACAGGCTCTAGAAGGGTCTATAGGCATATTCCTTAAATTTCAAATTTTTATTTCAAAATCAATCTAGAATTCATTCAACAATTGCACAAATTTTTGGTTGGCACACCTTAACCACTAAGGATTTCAAACTTTCTTTAATTCTTTTGATTTCCCTTTTCCTCTCTAAAAATGACCTACTTCCTCTTCTATAAAATAGTATCAATTACTTCATTAATAAAGATATCTCATGATCATCTCTTTTGATTTTTGTGTATTGAAAGAGCATTTTTTATAATCCATTAATACTCTATGGACTTTTAAGTCTACAACTCAAGCACCTTTAAGGTGAAATCGAGCCTCATTTTTTTATTCCAGTTCCTCCGTATTAAAAGGTAATACTCTCTCCTAAATTTAGTCATGTATCTAAGATTATATTGAATTATATGTGGGCATTGCTATCCACTTAATTTTAATCCTAGACCTTCATTCGTATTGTCATAATAGCATGGTACGAGAGGGATATGCGAACCCTCTAGTTATTTTCCTTAGATAACTTATAAATAGCCTATGTGTTTTCAATTTTCTAAAGTTTAGTCTCGGTTATTTATGAAAGTTTATATTTTTTACTACCATACTTTATCAACCCTATGTTTCTTCTTTACTCGTTTCTAATCTTCCGAGTTTTGATAAGGTTCTAGTATTTATATTGAGTGAGAGGAAAATGTGAAGCCTCTAAACTTGTTATAAAGTTTCTATTTCCAATTCTCATAGCTTAAGTATTTGTTTACGATCATTACATAATAGTTCTTTAGCTAAGTGTCTTCTAAAAATAGCCTCTCTACCTGAATCTTAGGTAGTGATATGGACTGCATATATTCTACCTCTCCAAACCACACTATGTGGGAATATACTGGGTATGTTGTTATTGTTAATGTAATAATTCTTTGATGACTTTCCTTTAGCACTCTACTTTGTTTGTCTATTGTTTTCTTGCCTGCATTAGTCTAGTCTTCTTATGTGTCTATTCATCAATCTTCTGTGCCGAGTTATGTGGGGTGTGTGAGCTTATTTGTAAGATAATCATCCTTAAGGAACTTTTTTTTTTCACAATACTAGGTGATATCCATGATTTAGATTTTTGGGTTTGCTCTTAAAATCTAAAGCTCAGGGTGGAATGGAGTCTTTTAATGACCCATTCCCATCTTGAACACTTATTTACTTATGTCTAGAAAATTTAGAACTCCTTGAAGGGCTCTACTTCACCTTTCATGTTATTACGAGTCTAAAAAGGAAAACAAGTTGGATTTTTTTAAGAGTTACTCTTTAGTTCATCCTAAAGAATAAAACTTTGAAAAGTACAAAATTTATACTATTGGTTTTTTGTTCTTCAAAGAGGCACCCTCATAATAAAGTTATAAAAACTTATGTATGTCTTAGATTAGTCCCAAAACTATGTGATGTCTATTTGTGGAGTGGAATTATCCTAGGGACTACTTTCTTGTTATTCCAATAAAAAAGACAAAGTTGAATAAGATATTACTTTAGTTTAATACTCATCCTCACAGTTTATTTCAGACTCATCTCTGTGTAATTACCCGTTGGTCATTTCCTTGCCTTTTGCCTTTTTTCATGTTTAGAGCCGTCTGATAGTTTCCCTAAGTAATTTATGACTTGTTGGGAGAGGTAGTTTGGTGCCCCGGTTTTCAGTTGTCCGTTGTCTCAATTTCTATGTTCTGAAGTTTAGTTTTTAAATGGTGGAACTTGGGATTGAATCAGTAGTAGACACGTTCAAAATCAAATTCCAATGGTTCTTTTAGCTCTAGAATTCTGTCTTTGGTTTAGGTGGACCCTAAGTTCGAATCCCAGGGTGTTTATATTGTGTTTGAACTGTTTTGTGGAAGTTTAGTTCAGCCAAAGCTCATTCAGAGCCTAGGTAGTCTTTTGGTTATTGGATTATCATATTGGAATTCCGATGATTCCATCAGCTCTAGAATATTGATTTTGAGCTATTGAGGTTGTTAGTTTGCTTCCTGGGGGTGTCTGGTATCATTTTGGGATCGTTTTTTGGAAGTTGGAAAATAGCCTCTTTTGGTTGGTTTTGGTGTAAGGGTCTTTTTTCATGCAAAAGATCTTCGATGAATTTTTTGATGATTCCCTTAGGTACGGAATGTTGTTTTTATACTATGTACATTTTTGGTTTTTGATATCCGTGCTCGATTCCATTCTAAGTCCCCATGGGGAACTTTTTAGTGTTACAGAAAAATAGAAAGGTTATTGTCAAATTGCAGGTCATTTCTTCTTCAGTGTGATCTTATAGCTTTGGGTTTTTTTCCAGTGCGATCGTATGGGTGGGAGCTCGATTGCGTAGAGTGAGTTCCTTGTTCAATGCAATCGAGGTGGCTTTTATCGCGATTGCCCCTTATGATATCTTGTGCATCGCAATCATGGTTCATGGTAGCATAATTACAATGTGTTCGATCGTGCTAGGTCACAATCGCATGACACTTGGGAGCAAATAAGATGAAGCCATCCAGTACCTATAAAAATAGATTCTAGCATTTCTAATTCATTTTAATTCTATTTTTCCTCACTCAATTCCACTTCTCCGATCTTTTCTTGGTGTTAATTCTTTGGTGGTGTCTTAGGGAGTGTTGGGGAATCGATTTCTCGTGTGCTAAGGGAGGTATTTCCTCATTTCCCTCTCTTTTAGTTGTGTATTGTTTTGCACTTCCTCCATAATGTTGTTTTTGGCCAATTGAGGACTTCTGGTAGTCCAATTGAGCTCAACTTCGAACCACGTGTTCCCTGGGTTAAGGCCTTCATGTTAGTATTAATTAGTTTATTTTTCTTGGCCATATGGGACCGCAGGCCCATTTGAGGCCCGATTTTAAACCCGATATATATTATGTAATATGGGTCTTAAAATTCTCCTCTTGACCTATTGACTCTATTTCTGATAGTTCTAGGATGTTCTGGTGTTTCCAAGGTTGTTCGAGTTGTACGCACAATTGGTGAGAGCTTTTTGCCAGCATTCAGGTAGGCTAGGTTTTCCTTATTTCTTTGGTTGGGTTCATATTGAATACTTATTGGATTTCGTCCAGTTGGTGGGATGAATAGGTGGTTGATATACCATTCCTTCTATTTTTTTTGTGCTTGCTTACCCTCCTAGGTCTAGAAGGGAGACCGTTGTTAGCTGTAGACTGTGTTTAGTGTGCCCGTCTTTTTAGGAACGACTGTGTTGTTGTGATATTGGTGCAGATTTAATTGATAGTTGATCGGGTGAGATGTGTTCTTAGCTTGTAGCTTCTGTCCTTTTTAGACTTTGATTGTGTTTCCCTTGCTTTGGTTGATCTACGATCATGTATTTTACACTATGAGTTCTGGTGATTAAGCACGGGCGTGTACCGGGGTGATGTTAACTTCACATACGCAGATAAATATCTAAACAAGAAGCTTTTTTGGCTTAATAAATAATAAAACAGAGATTTTCTACTTATACTAATATATATGCCATGACCACCCTGTGGTATGACGCTATTTTCTAATATAATGGAAAAGAGTTTTTAAACTTTCACAGATGATATATTGTTCCTCAGAGTGGTGCTTTTGGCACTAATGGGGCAGAGTCCCCCGATTTTTGAATTAATGAGGCGAGCCCCTAGTATTGGCACTGATGGGGCGGAGTCCTCGATATTGGTACTAATGGGGAGGAGAACCCCCAGTATTGGGATTGATGGGGCAGGGGCCCCTGAGATTGGCACTTAGGGCGAAGTCCGTGGTACAATATGACGTGATTCAGTTTTACATTTCAGCACTCGCATGCATTCATTCTTGCGTGTTTGTGCTTTCGGGATTAAGAGGGGAGTCATGGAGAGCTTATTTCTATTGTATGTATCCAGTGGTGGGATGGGGTACTATTGGATTTTATCCGTTTACTGCTTTCGTTTCTGCTTATGTTCCTGCTTTCCCTTGTTTTTCTTACCCATTTCATTTATCGGTAGAGTTGAGATGGATATTAGGTACGCTCCCGTGGGCTCGTGACTTGCGTTTGTTATTCATAGTTATTTTCCTTACTGTTATGCCTTAACTTCCTATATTGTTTTACTTGCTTTCTTCTGACCTGTTTTACTACTCGTTTTTTCTTACTTGTGTTTGATTTGAGTCTGATCGGCCGATGATGCCTACTGGGTACCTTGTGTTTTAGTACTCATGCTATACTTCTGTACCGTTTCCATGGTACAAATACGAGCAACGGCCTTCATAGGAGACGAGATCATGCTGAATAGAGGAGCAGGTTGATTTCAGAGGTCAAGGTAAGCTCCGACGTTTGGACTAAGCATGTTCTGTAGCTATGTCCGGTTTCTGCCTTATCCTTTTCAAGGCATACCGATTTTGTTCCTGTTGGAGCTGTTTGTATATATTATCTTTTGATAACTCTGATTTAGTTAGCTCTATTTTTTCACAGTCACCAGCACTGGGAGGTGTTTAATATGTTTTGTTGCTATATATATATTACTTCGTCTTACTCCTTATTGCTTTATTTTTGCTGGTTATTTGTTATCGGCCCATTTCCTGTCACTCTAGGCCAAGGGATTGGGCTTGTCTACCGGAGGGTGGTAGATTCCATCACAATCTGAACACTTTTCTTTCTAAAAGTTTTAATACCTTAGCTAACATGCAAATTTACGATGATACTGTTTACACGCTCAAACTTATACCTCAAATAGTAGTATTAAACGATAATCAAATATATACTCCAACAAGGTCGGGGTCAAATTCCATAGAGAATATGGAGAAAAATAAGCCTATAAGAAGTTTATATCAACTAATATTCACTTCTAAGGGGAGATTTCATAAATAAAATAAAAGATTTCAATTTGTTCTTGTTTAACTAGTAATCGGGATTAGACCAACTATGTTTGTAATTAGAGGATGTGACTGCACTAGGACTATGTTCCCCATGATTTCATAACTATGACATGTGAGCTAGCTAATGATCTATTTCTATGTTCTATATGCAAAATAGACGATTAATCTTCATCTAACATCTTTCAATCCATATAGATGATTAGCACTCAATACCCTTTCCACCTTAAATTGTCTACATGTTAAACCTCATCTTTAGTTTCAGATTTAATCTACTCATCAGATCTTAAATCATTAGATGAGGGTTGAACGACTCGAATCTCTATTTTTAATTTTTTTCCTAACGTTTACTTCTTTGTTAAAGAAAGTTGAGATTTATGGAAAGTTCTAACATTTGCAACCGTTAAAATGTAGTCAAAATGAAGACGCTAACAATACATTCACGAGAAACATTCAAGGCCTCACTAATTGTTTAAACTATTTTAATTCTTTCATCATGGTTCCCATAACCTTAGTTATGGAATTTATGTACTCATAATTGCAGGAACAATACTAAGAATTTGTAAAAACTTGATAATAAAATGCTTAGATCAAGTAGTAAAATTTAAAGATGAATTGATGAACAGATCAAGTGTGTTATAAAACCAAAGAGTAGTGTTTGCGCATCTCAAACTAGGACCACAAAACAATCACAGTGTGTAAATCTTAAAAGAAAATCAAAATAAAGTATTTATAGAAATTAGCAACAAATCCTAATCGAAATAGTAAAAATAGGTACTACTACCTTTGGAATGAAACCACAGTCTATGGAAGTGAATAACCCTCACTGGAATGTAAAATCCAGTTAAGCTATTCTACATTTCATGGGTGTTCCACGGTCTGTACGTTGAGTATATGATACGTGGTTTGACTTTTTGTCTTCAACCCCAATTGAAATCCTTACAACTGCCAAGCTTATGAATGAAAAGATGGACTCAATCTTTGGCACATCTGGATTGGTGGAAACTGGTTCACGAGGTTCTACCACTGCTTGCCTCTCTTTCTGAAAAGAGTTGTATTTCCCTATGTTTGAATTCCTTCCTGAGATAACCAACCTTCTTCCCTTTAAAATAGGGTTTAGGGAGGTGAAATTGAAGTGGGAGTCCTTCGATTAGTATTCAGATAGTGTTCACACTACCGTATTGAAGATTAAGTTACGATTAGAAATCAACTTTGTATCTTTAGCCATGGATCCTATATTAATTCTTATTCAATTGGAAGTATCGATCCAATTAAAAAAATTCCCAATTTCAAGAGTGGAGCTCTACTAACTAAGCTATATCTCCCTGAGCCTAGTAGAGCACTCATGAAGTAGTGAGATTCTTCTTTGAAGATAAGTTACACCGGCCAATAATGAGATATTTTGGGCTTATCAAATGCACTTCACTAGCATGAGGGTCGACTGAACACCAAACTTATCTGATTTATTTTTTGCATCCTTTTTACATGTGATTTGGTATTTATCAGTAGGTAATGTTGCACTAATGCCTAATCAAAGGGAGACTGACGTACTAATTAAAAAGACAATCGTCGCTAGTGGACGGCGAAATGGATTTAGTAAAGCATCTTACCCTAAGATCTCATTTAGAGGTCACCTACTGAGGGAACTCAAAAGAAGGCAATGGTGGACCAAACCTCTTGGTCTAAAATGATGCATGAAATGAAGGGGTCATACAAGACCATGGTCTATGGTTTGGACCATGGTCCGTAACTCAACTTTTGTACACTGTCAACTAATATGTCTATGCCTAAAACATGGGTAGGGGTATTGAATTACGTGTCATTATATGAGATATGGTTTTTAAATCTATCCTGCACACCTTCAGACAAGTGTTTCATGGAGGATAGGATGGTCCAAGGAGTGCTTTCACGGGATGTAAAATGGGCCATGGTTTGAACCTTTAGTTTCATTTGCTTTGGAACCTATCTGCATGTGAAAGTATTGGCTTTTGTTTGATTCCATGGTCTATCATTTACTTCCATGGATCTATGCTTTTTCCCTTTTCTCTAAACACTAAACTTTTTCTTTCACGACCTATTTTCCTTCACAAACATTGATAATAACATCAGACCTACTATAGACACACTTAAGAACAACAAAAAGTCTATGTAAAAAGAATCTAATATGCAGTGAAATCCCAAAACACCAACATACTCATAATAGAATATTTTCTTATCCTCAAGCAACAAAATAAGGTTCAACAATTCAACGAAACTTACTTGATCTTGAAACTAAGAAACCCAATGGAAATTATATGTACTTTTGGGACAATAACTCTTTCAAGATCAAAGGAAAATCCCTTTTTGGTTTCAAAAATAGGTTTGATTTCTCAAGATAACACACAGGATCCATGTATGACATCATGTTATTAGTAGGTAACCATCCATACACCAAAAAATATGCAACCTCAGTAACCAACAATCATGAGACATCACCTTTGTGTCCTCCCAGAAAAAAAATTCCTCCACACAGTATTTAACAAGACCAGGACTAACAAAAAAAGTGAGCTCAAACTCTCAAAGAAGTTCGAATAATACACATACAAATACCATATGCTTGCCCTTATATTCTACACTTTGTTCATCAGATTGTCAGACTAGGATCACTTTAGGAATTTTTTGGACTTATAATATAGGCTTGAGGAAGGGGATGGTAGATTTAAGGTTAGTGACTCAAACCTCCTTGGACACTACACTATTTCTTCTTTTGTCTTCTAAGTACTTTTACTTTTTCCCTTCCTTTCTTGGTTTACAAATCAATTAGGGTATGGTCTTATTGTTACAACAACCTACTCTTTTTGTATCTTTATTTTTTGGATTTTTTTCCAACTATGTACTATACCCTTTTCTTTTTCCTGACTAGTATATTCCCTTTTTACCAACTTTTCCGTTTCATTTACCACCATAGTAGCCACACTCAACTAAGGTTAATTACCTAAGTTAAGGACTAATATTCAAGAAAGTACCAGGGCCAAAGAAGGATTAAAAGACAAAAATGGGATGGGGAATAGGCTAATCGGACAACCAAGCAATTTTAGGCTCAAAATTTGGGATCAAGGATTATACACATCATTTGGTTTGAATTTAGGCTTAGTGGACTAAGAAAATAGTCTATGATCCTTTCCTAACCTAACTATCCTATGAATTTAGTGAGTCTATCTTGAAAATTTCTTGATTGTATGAATAAGTAAGAACTAAGTAAAAGTATCTTCCGCATACATGGCGCGGGTTAATCTATCAAGCACTAAATCTCGCATTCATGTCCTAGAATAAAAAATTGTTACCACACCAATATGCATAATGTCATACACAGATCCACGAAGGTCAACATATCAAAAAATTTTCAAAACAAGCAAAAATTAGAGTAGTACCATTTTCAAGACTATATTTTATTTCAAACCAACTATATACAAGTCCTAGCTTTATTCTAGACTGTCTTAAGTGTTTCTATTTTACAAAGAATACAATATATATATATGTGCTGGTTCAACAAAAATAAGACAAAAATATCTTCGAGAAAAGAACACAATAAGAAAAACTCTCAGGAAGACACATGACACTCAAATAACCCTGACCGATTAAAATATACATGCATTATCCCCAATTTATAAAAGTAAAGAAAGGGAGGTGAGAAGTTAACTACGGCGCCTTAGGCTTTAGTTGTTGTGTGTCTGGGGAGTGGGGGTTG
>JBDJHY010559457.1:0-16751 GCA_039654485.1 Withania somnifera
TCAGTTTGTATCCTTGCTATTCTATACTAGTGGTTCTTATGACATTGACATCGGGTTTTGGGAACTTGTATTACATAGTATTGTTTTCCGCACATACGGTTATAGTCCTCCGCTTTGGCTACGGACTACAGAGTTTGGTTCTCCTACTGTAGGTGCCATCATGACTCCGAGAAGTCGGGTCGTGACAACAGCACCAAGCCACTTTGCATGATCTCATCCGCCCTGATATCTCTCACTAAGACCTACATCAAGAAAAGATGCAGAAGTGTAGCATGATTACCAAAACCAACGGGTACCCAGTAAACATCATAAGTCGACCGGTAAACAATAAGTATAAGATAGGTAAAGAAAAATCCTAGCAAACAAGACAGTGGCACATATTATGTAACCAAAAGGTAACTACAGTAATAGTTAGTAAGTGTAGTGAAGGATAAACTATCAGTGTGTGTAGTACCAGCTAACAAGTATGAAAGAAAGCTACTAACAAGGAATAACTCATAGAATCAAGTCATGAATAGATCGTGACCAAACAAGACATGTACCTGAAGCTCTAATGTAACTAGTACAGGTAAGACCCAAATAGAGTAAGAGAACCACAAAGAGTGCGAACACTAAATGCAATAGTAACTATAGAGAGGAAAGTAATCAATGACACTAAAGAGTAGCAACTAGGCCTATCTATCAATAAGACTGTCAGCATGTTCCCTCCCTAGGATAGTCCCAAGTCAAAAGGCACCGTATCGGAAGTACAACTAATTATTGATGTGCTATCTCTTTGGGATGGTCCCAAATTAAGAGGGGTTGTGGAAGTGCAGATAATTATCGACATGCTCTCTCTCTGGGATGGTACCAAATCAAGAGGTACACACAGAGATTTCAAACCACATACCACGTATGAAAGCATTAGGATGCTTTTTTGATGTGATGGTCCTGAATCGAAAGGAACCTGTAGAGGACTAGAACCACATACCTTGAAACCAAGCATTGACATGCTCACCCTCTTGGATATCTCGAAATATGGCGCCTTATGTCAGAAGGACCGTAGAGGGACATATACCCGCATGGAAAACTAGTAAAATGTCATTTAATATCATAGACATCAGGACCAAAAGGACAAAAACTCAGACTCAGCCATATATCACATCTCAATGAAAAGTCAAGTACATAAATGTAGATAAAATCCGTCTCTCAGTAAAAATCATTTGTCGCCATGTAGGAAAAAATACATATCTCAGTAAAATCCATATGTCGCAATGTAGGCGTATCAAGAAAGATGGTGATAGTGAGAAAATAACCTCAAATAATGTGAGAAAATAGCTCCATACTTATAATGGACTCAGTCGTGGAAAGTATAATATATATATTTATAAGAAATTAGTTTTTTGATAATTATTCAATCAGAATCTAGCTACTTTTTTAGACAGTTAATGCATGCTCACAACAAGAAACCAACCAACATACTGACTAGCTTAAGGCTTCTAAATGGAACCTATAAGATGGGTACTAAGCTCTAGTCACAATATGTAATCTCTGCTATCCCAATCACAGCTCGGAGCCACGAGTAACCACGTCCTAGATGCCACAGCTACCCAAAAGGGCACCATTTAAGGGCCAAGAACACACCAAATAGGAGAACACACAGTTCTACTAAAACTCAATCCAATGCAACTCAAAATCCACCAGCCTACATTGAGGGATACATCCTAAGTTCTAATCACTAGTTTAATCCCCTTCTCAACCTTACTACGATCCAGAGACTACGTATGAAAATACACATCAAAGGTTTTACTCATTCCCCAGCCATACTACAGTCTAGGGTCAGTGTGAGACACTCAGCCAGGGAAAACATCCCCAGGGTAAGTAGTTAAGCTACAAGCTAGCTAAATAGGCTATAGGGTAGATAAATAAGCATATTGAAGCCTGAATAATCATCCCAGCCCCAAGATAGTGTATTACCATACATATACTATACCAATACCCAATCTAAGGAAAGTAGACCGTAGCCTACCTAGATTCAGGTGATATCTAGAATCACGTACGAGGCTTAGAATTATGCAATACTATCAAAAATATAATCAACATATCAATACGAGTAAAACAAGGCCTATATTTCTATATAAATAGCGAGGTCAAAGTCCTAGGTAAAATTAAGTCGGTAAACCCTAATAGCTCAAAAACTGACAAATTATACCCATGCATAGAGCACAACTTGTACATTGTACAACATAAAATAGATCTAATTTTAATGGTAGAATTAAAAGATATAAGCCCTGAAAGTTTATAATAATAGAAAACTTTATAATAAACACAAAAATGAGAAACTACCAGTAAAATTAGGCATAAAACCACCCAGATGTAATCCCACTGACTAAAAACTCGAAACACTGATTAAAACTACAATTTTAGCTCTAGGAAACAGAAGGAAATGGAAATTTTCGTGTAGAAATAAACCAGGAAACTGTATTTATAGGCCTGTCAAGCCTTCATCGTGATCATAAAAGGGGCCTATGCGATCAAGATACTGACCACCTCAGCTCATTGTGATCTTATTTCGCCGACTTGCGATCATGATGCTTTGTTCCCCATCTAGCCTCGAGTCAAGAATTAATAGTATGGAATCGAAACCTAGTCCAATTATAACACTCCAAATATGAAATCTGTAAGTAAATGATATTCTGGACTCAACAAAATTGGTGAAAAGGAGGTTCAAGATTATATAATCATATTAAGGCTCAAAAAGTAATAATTATAAAAGCATTTACCCCGTAGAACTGCCAGAGATCCAACTTATCGATCTCAGCAAGTCATAAATGACTTGGAGCAGTCCCTATAATACTCTAAACATATAAAATTATAGGGAATCACAAAAATAACCCCGAGGGTAATTACACATATCTTATTACATGTAGATCCTATCAGCCAGCCATACACTTACGGTTGATTGAATCAACATTTCTATAAGATTAGCAGAGTGTTGAGTCCTAGTTGTTCCCAGGGCCTAAGATTTTGGAGTTTGTTTATTCCTTTATGTTTAGTAGAGCTATTACTATAGTTTTATTCTTTATTTTTTTTGTGAATATCTAGTAACTTTGTTTTGTAGTCCAATATTTAGTAGATGACACCTTTAGATAGATGGTATAATCGTATAGGATATTGAGTTTTCTTCCATTTTTCATTTATTGATTTTTTTACTGATGGGAGGTCTATTATTAAATTCTATTGTGTTTTAATAATTCTTCCACTGAGTGTTAGTGAGTAGAGCTTTACATAAGCCAAGTGTATATCCAAGGTTTCCAAAGCAACTTAGTGGCTAAGGATGTTGGTCCCTCCTAGGGTTGACTCTGGGGTGTAACAAACTTGGTGTTAGAGAAATAGGCTTATGTGTCCTAGGATATGTTTGAAAGCCAGAGTTAGGTAAATTTTCATGCCTTAAGCTAGGCATGACATCCTTAGCTACTAGGTAGCCTCGAATAGACCCTTGGCTCATGCACAACTCTAATCACTTATATTCAGAGGAAGAACTAACAATAATCAGCATAAAAAAATAGTCTATCTCAAATCAATAAATAGTTAATATAATGAATAAGGGAAAACTCAATCTCAACTATAATACATCACTACCTTAAAGCCTCTATACTCTAAACACTCGACTGCTAGGACAAGAGCTTAGCCTCAAAATAGGAATAAATATAATACAAAACTCTTAGCTCTAATCAAAGTAAAATAATAAATAAACTTATAACTCGAACCTAGAATCAATGAGTAATCACCAATATTCTAATTCCCCAGAGTGAAAATTCATTTAATCTTGAACGTCAGCACTTTTGGAAGCATCTACGTGGTGTGAAATATGCATAACAGATTACGCAGTTAGTACATTGAATAGACTGAGTATGTTAGAAGTGAAAATAATAGGGTATAATAATAAAAAAAAAAGCATAATGGAGAGGCAGTGCATGAACAAGTTAGCAAGTGTAAATTCAAAACTCAACTCAGATAAGAAACAATATACAAGACTGCCATTTATTAGTAACTTAAACTCTCTTCTATATTGACATAACTCATACTAGATATCACTATGGTGACAGATGCATCTATTTAAATCATCAAATATTTTAATAAATAATTTCAAAACTTATCATAAATAGTGAATTCTTAAATAGAGTAAAACTGACCATCATTAAATTATGAAAGATGTATAGAAGATTCTGAGCTACCAATCTCAACATTTAAAGATATGCAATCTAAAAGTTTATAAATAAAACTTCATCTTTCAAGTCTGCAATCAAATAACCATTAATTGCAAGTTTAGAAATATTAGTTTAAAAAGTTGAATTTCAAGAGTATAAAACAATACAATAGAATTAGTAGATTCAATAGCTTTTGAAAAAGAAAAATAAACTTTAATTAGAAAAATCTTTTCACTTTTCTTATTTTAAAATTGTCAATTTGCTTACCTTAGAGTTTATATAACATACACACCTCATACCTTAGTGACCAAGTCCACATATTACCACAAGTGGTGGGGCCCCCATACCTTGCTAGGATATAGGCCTACAACTTCCCTTAGTTGATATACTAAGTCTATCAAAAGGGGTCACATGGCTAAAATTAAAATCCCTTCATTTGGCTACGCAGGTTCTGGGTAAAAGGGCACTCGTGCCCACAATTGGTGCTAATACTCCTCTTATAAAACAAATGAACTAACACTTCACTATTAACTTTCCCATGGCTAGTAGAACTCCTTCAGTGGAATCAAATAGCCAAACTAAAAATTCAATAACCACAATGGATAACATTCTTTAATAAACTTTAATTTGACACTTTATAGTCAATTTTACCCTAAGCTTGTAATTCAAGAAAAAAAATTCATCATCAATACATTCAATTTGGCTCAGTTAGCCAAGAATCCTCAATTTACACATTCTTCATACTTAGGTTCAAAAATCATGTAAAAATCAAATAATTTATGAAACTTCAATACTCAATTCAAACTTTAAAAATAATCCTTGAAAACTTCAAAATTTCATGTTTTAAGATTTCTTCAACTTCTGCTAAAACATTGATGATCATGCTTTTACAACCCAAAAAGACTATGCAACTTCATCAAATATCATGCAATTCTTTATAAAACTACGCATCATCAAAAATCATTCAATATTGGGAGATGTCAACAGATAATATAATTTAGAAGACCTTAAATCAACTTTACCACAAATCTTTACTCAAAGTTCAAGACTTCATAAAATACAGTAAAATCATTTGTTTATAACTCTTGCTATAAATAAAATTCAACATTAAATATTCAACAATTTATGCAAAACTTATCAAGTTTTATGCTTATATTTCACTTTTCATAAATATGACTCTTCAATTTAATAAATAATATGCAAAGATTCACAAAATTCAGGTGATAACCACAAAATAAATGAGGAAGGAAATCACAACATAGTATAGGAATTGGATAACGCAAGGAGATTCTACATCAAACTTTCAATTCAAAAGCCCAGGTTTTGGGCACACGGGCGAAAAGAATGTTTGCTTATTAGCCCACATACCTGAATGAAGCCTTTACTAAGTTTGAAATTTATGATGGTGGTTGACCCTTCTATGACGACCCAAAATTGGGTTGTGAGGGAGTCTACATCCCACAGGTAGACAAACCTAAATTTTGGCCCAGAGCGATAAGGAATAGGCCGGTATCCAAACCAA
Source organism: Withania somnifera (assembly GCA_039654485.1). Classification (NCBI taxonomy): domain Eukaryota; kingdom Viridiplantae; phylum Streptophyta; class Magnoliopsida; order Solanales; family Solanaceae; genus Withania; species Withania somnifera. The sequence continues at coordinate 5,713 of JBDJHY010559457.1, forward strand.
ACAACAAAAAAACAAAAAAAGGAGTAGAAGAGAGGAGTAGTAGTAAAGAAAAAAAAAAGGAACAGAACAACAATATATATACATAAACCCTCTAAACCTGGTATCGTGGTCATAGAGCATCTATACAACAGAGTACTAGATAGATACAACCTAAAGAGGAAAAGTACAAAATGGCTATGTTGAACCAAATATAAGGATAGATCAACATCAGAAGGAGACACAGCTAGCCTAAATGTCAAATGTACACCGTGTCTTTGAGATCAAGATCCAACCTAGTCCATACAACCATGACCTCCCTAATAACTCGTACCGAGGTCTTTATCATAAAAAGATGAATAAGTGCAGCAAGAGTACCAAAACACGGGTAACCAACATAGGCTGACCAGGAAAATCAAGCATAAATAAGGTAAAAAGAGAGTGAATAAGAAAGACAAGTCAATAACACACAAGCATAGAGAGACAAGGAGAGAAGGCATCTACTATAAGTTAACATGGTGAAAGGATCATCTAGTTAATGAGCATATGATAGAAAGTCTAAGAAAAAATAAATGAAAGGCTAGACAATGTGTACCTGGAGCTCCTGTGCAACAACAACAAGGATGAAGTATAAACAAGCATGTACGAGTCACAACAAGTAAGGAAGTAACACCAACAAGGTATAAGATACAGAAAGCTATAAGGAACACAGGAAGATAGCAACTAATATCCTTCTGAGCGTCCCATACTACATGTAGGAAAATAATAAGTTGATTAAACAACCAAAACCTACCTGACACCCCATCCTTTCGAAAGGCACAAAAATTCATTGAAGGAACCTAATATGGATTCTCCCATAACTCTAAAGGGTACAAACAAGCACAAAAGATGCAATATAAAGGGTTGCTGAGAAAGAAAACAAGTGCCAGCATGCACCCTCCTTGGGATATTCCCAAAATAGGAGGGACCTATGGAAGACATCTTCGTATACCATTACTCCCCCATGTTGCACTAACACTCGACACACAGAAACCCAGGTGGGCAGGGCCCATGGAGGGATCCAATCCTGAATGAAAAAGAACCTCAAAATAGCTAGATCATGGCAAGGATGAAAAAACCCGAGCTCATCCCAGATAAGATATCTTAGAAAAATTAGAGTACAGCCATAAGGGAAAATCCCAAAACTCTGTGAAAGCTTACAAAATAAGGCCAATATCATGATAAAATAGCTCTGTACTATCCAATAGTTGTGGAAGATATAAATATAGTACTAAAACCCTATTCCAGTTTAGATAAGTTGGTTCTTGTTATATTTAGAAAAAAATTGCTCCTTACCACTGAGTGGTCAAGGAAAGTGTACATATAAGTAGGAAAAAATCTTCCAACTAATAGTCTAATGATATTACCCAAAGAAACCCAAAACCTTCTATACAAACAATAAAAATGCATTCCCATGAAACAACAAAATTGCAAACTAGATAGGCCACTAGGACCACCAGTTGGAACTAGGGGATAACTGTTAAGCTCAGCCACTAAGTTATTCCCTTACCCGATCACACTACGGTCCAGAGTCTCATATAAAACATGTAACAAGGGTACTACACTTTACAGATATAGATGAAATAGATGAAATTTTGTTAAAATGAGAAGACAGGTGAAAATAATATCAGCAAGAGCAATTTACAATAATTATGTACAACTAGTACGTAGTATAAAATAAAGTAAGTCGTAGCCTACCTGGGCACTAAAGATAATCTCGAGAAGCGCAGTTAAAAGCCATAAATCAAAACAAACTCCGAACCACATGAAACTAGCAAAATAATAATCTAGGCATCAAGATTGAGTAAAATAAGATCCATATTGTTATACGAATAACTTATTCAAAATTTGGGATAAAAATGGATTTGCGCCCCCATATCCCAGAAAATAAAATAAAATTCACCAACGTGTAAAGCCTATCTCACGCGTCGCGTGTTATAAAATTTTGGCTCAATTCGAATAAAGATCTTAAGTATAACAAACCCCACAAAATTAATGTAATAAAAAATGTAGTAATGAGTTCAAGAATGAGAAATTAGAGGATTTACCCGGTAAAAATCAACCAAGAATTACCCATAACTCTCCCCCGAAGCTACAACTAAAACCCTATAACAATTCAAGCTCACAAGGTGAAAATTCAGGTCAAGAAAGATAAAGGTTGGACGAGAAAAATTGTGGAATTCTTGTTCAAAAGGCCTATTTATAGATAACAGGTAGCCGATTAATGAATTAAATGATCGATTTATTGGTAAAAATTACCAATAAATCAGTAGGACAACAACTTTTGACAGCAATCCATTGCTTAAAAAGGGGCCCAAAATGGAAACAGAGTCTGGTTTTAACAAACCAAATACGAAAATTTCATAGAAATGATATTTAAGACAGATAGAAATTGTTGAAATGACCATACAAGGTCATTTGAACAAAATAGAGGATGGAGTAGAATGGATTAAAAATAAAATAGAATACATAAAAGCCAACTGGCCTTCAAAATGAGTTCGATCACCTCGAAAAGCATACCAATAACGTACCAACCCGAATTTGACATTCTAGATATAATGAAAGCATCACATTTTTGGTATGAAACTCTAATTAACAGAAGTTGAAACAAGCCAACTTCTTAGCTCTAAATGAACTAAATTTCCACAAACCAACTCAAAACAAGAATGAAGACTCTAGGACATGAAACCAAAAGTCTTACTTGACTAAAGTCTACATTTTGGTGCTAATGGAACTATCGAAATTTGATTTCGAGTGCATTTTGTAGAAATCACTCTCAAGTTTAACTATTCTAAGGTTAGAACTCTAAAATAGGAAAACTAAGGTAACGAGCTATAGAGCTAAGGAGTTGAGCTACTATTCCCAACAAGTCATAAATGACTTGGGGAAGCTACCAGAATAATCTGAACACATAAGCAATGGAGAAATACAAAAATGACCCTAAGGGTCATTACAACATCCACCACTAAAAGGACTTTGATACACAAAACTCAAAAGGAAGGAAATACCTAAAGGCTCAAACAAATAGTGATATTAGGCCCACATATCTCTCTCTATATCCCAGGTGGACTCCAAGACTGAGTGATGATCTTGTCAGACCTTCACTACCAGAATCTCCATAGACCTAATCCATCTTACATCTAAGTAAATAATAGCCTCAGACTGCTCTACATAAGGCAAAAGGTCGTCCAACTATATTGAATAATGTAAAGTACATACAAAGGGTCTGACATATATTAGTGGAGCAGGAAAACATGGAAAAGTAGATGAACTGCAACTAGCTTTAGAGGTAAAGCTAATATGTAGGAAACCATACCAACTTGCTCAATAATCTCATACAGCCTTATGAACATAGGGCTAAGTTTTTCCCTCCAAAGAAACCTCATAACAACCTTCATAGGTGACACCCATAATAAAACCATGTCACAAACGCAAAAACACAAAGGTCAAAGTCTACGGTTTGTGTAGCTCTTCTTCCCACTCTGTGCTGCCGCTAATCTATTCTGGATACTTCTGAAGTCTGGGGTTGAAACTAAATGCTACCAAACCAACCAATAGGAGATCTGTAATGCCTATCATATGATGCATCAAATTGTGCCATCTAGATGCTAGAGTTATAGCTGCTATTATAAGGAACTCTGCTAAGGAAAAATGTTGATCCCATTTACCACCAAAATTGAAAACACAAGCACACAACATATCCTAGAGCACTTGAATAGACAACTTGAACTGACCATTTCTCTGTGGGTGGAAAGAAGTACTCAGGCTACCTCAGTGCCCATTTCCTGCTAAACAGTCCCAAAATCGTGAAGTGAATTGCGACCCTCTGTCTGAGATAATAGAAACTAGCACCCCATACAACCGAATAACCTCCCAAACATACACACTAGCCAAACTCTCTATGCCATAAGAGGATGAAGTAGGCAACAAATTGGAAGATTTGTTTAGTCGATCCACGATGACCTAAATAAAATCACGCCCTATGGAAGTAGAGGGTAGTCCATAAATGAAGTCCATAGTGACCCTCTCCCACTTCTACTCAAGAATAGGGAGTTGCTTCAACTCACCACCAGGTCTCTAATGTTCGACCTTCACCTAATAATAGTCCAAGAAACAGGATACAAATTTTACCACATCACACCTCATATACTTCCACTAGTAGTTTTGTCTTCGGTCTCTATACATCTTTTTTGTGCCCTGGCGAATGGAGTATATGGAGCAGTGGGCCTCGCAAAGAATCATCTAAATCAAATCATCAACCTTTTGGAACACACATATGACTGTCAACCCATAACACACTATCAAATTAAATTGTAGGAATGATCCTTCTATTATCGCTGCCGAATTTGATTAAAAAGAGTGGCCCTAGCCTCAACATGAGCAAGAAATCAACTCAAGTCTGAGATATTCAATATAGCCAAATTTTCAGCCAAAGACTAGACATCCAAGTCCATCTTTCTCTATGAAATCGATAAGAAAGACAAAATACCCATGCTTTCCATCTTTCGACTGGAGGCATATGAGAGCATGTTAGCCTAGCCTGGATGGTAGAGTATACTGATGTCATATTCCTTCAAAAGATCAATCCAACTCCTCTGCCTCAAGTTGATCTCCCTCTATATCAAGATATAATGCAAGATGTGATGGCTAGTGAATATATCTCACAGTGAACCCATAAATATAGTGCCCTTAGATCAAAGCTTAAAGACTACTGCTACTAACTCCAAGTCATAGGTGGGGTAGTTATACTTATGAATTTCTAGTTGTAATGAAACATAAGCATTAACTCAACCCAACTGCATCAACAGGCAACCCAAACCGATACCAGAAGCATCAAAATAGGCAGTATGAGGTTGGCCCTCGACTGAAAGTGTTAACACTGGTGCTGAAGTGAGCAACTCCTTGATCCTCAGTGGATTCACACTCCTTATACCACTAGACAGGATCATCTTTCCAGTTTAACCTGGTCATAGAAGCTTCTATTAAAGAGAAATCCTATTAAATCATCTGTCATAACCAGCCAAACCAACAAAACTGCAAACCCCGTAGAGGTAGTAGGCTGAGGCTAATGATGAATTGCAACAATATTTACGGAATCCACACTAGTACCAGTAGAGGACACAACATGACCTATAAATTCCAAAGAATCTAACCAAAACTCACATTTCGAGAACTTAGTGTAAAGTTTCTCAATCCTTAATGTCTGGAAAACAATCCTCAAGTGCAATCTATATTGCTCTTGACTCTACGAACACAAGATAACACTGATAAAGAAAACCATAAAAAAATCAAGATACGGCTTAAAAACCTGAGTCATGAGATCCATAATAGTTCTTGGGGGCATTATTAAACCTAAATGACATGATTAAGAACTCATAATGCCCAAATCTAGTGTGAAAAGTAGTCTCCGGGTTGTCCTCAGCTCGAAACCTCGCCTGGTGATACCCTGATCTCATTTCAATATTATAAAACACTGAAGGACTCTGAAGCTAGTCAAAGAGATCATCAATACGCAGTAGATGATACCTATTCTCAATGGTAACATTATTCAACTATTTATAATAAATACGTATACATAGGGTCCCGTCCTTCTCCTTCACAAAAAACATAGGATCACCCCACAAGGAAACACTAGGATGGATAAAACCCTTAGCAAGAAAGTTGTAGTTGAACACTAAGCACCATAGCTCTGCCAGAGACATGCGGTATGGTGCAATCGAAATGGGCCTAGTGCTTAGCTCAACCTCAGTAGCAAAATCAATAGCCCATTCAGGTGTGAGGCTAGGGAAATCATTAGGAAAGACATCCAGAAGGTCACGAACCACAACTATAGACTTGAGGGAAGGAGGACCAAAACTCACATCATGAACATAAGCTATGTAAGCTAATCAACCCCTAACTATAAGTCAATGATCATAAATACAGAGATAACTTGCACCAGTGAGTGATTAGATGGACCCTGCCAGAATACCGGGGGTACAATAAGCCTGGAATAACAATCCAAAACTGCACAGTGAGGGGATAACCAATCCATGACTAGTATCATATCAAAATCAATCATTTCAAGAGTCACAAGATCATCATGAGTTTCCAACTCATGTACAATAAATTACAAGAGCGATACACATGATCCACAACTAAAGACTCACCTATGGGAGTAGCCACACCATAGGCACAAGTAAAGGCTTGTACATGACACCCAAAAAGGGATTAAAATAAATAGATACATAAGAATAAGTAGAACTAGGGTCAAATAATGCCAAGGTAGGCTGGAGACAAATAGATAACATACCCGTGATCACATCATCAGAAGCCTCTTCCTAGGCTCTATCAGGTATAGCATAAATATGACGACTTCAACAATCCTATTAACCTCCCAGTCGATCCCCTCCTATTCCCCTTTAACTCCCATCACGGGCCCTTTGAGTAGCTATTGAACACCTTTAGCTAGTGGTTGTACTGTCTGAAGAGCCTTTGCAACCTGTGTTATTGGACGAATGGCTTGATGATGTTGGAACTCTCTGTCATAATATCCCAACTCTCTACACTCATAGCAACCCTAGGCTCTTCCTCAACCAATACCACTAGAAGTACCGCTCTAGCCTTCATGGACCTGAGATCTAGAAGATGCGCCCCTGACGAGCTGACTAGTTTAACTACCTTGTCCTCTATTGGTTTAATGAAGTAAAGCCTTAATTGTCCTTCTAGACTGACCTGCTAGGATTGTTGCTTCTACTGCTAGGAACTGCACCTACGTACTATCTACCCACAAACCGGGTACTACTATCTCTACCCTAGAAATGCTAAATATTATCGCTTTCCCCTTGGGTCGAGTGATGTTCCCTTATTAGAGTACGGGAGTGATAAACCACATCTAAGAATGTCTTACCACTAGAAGATAACAAATCAACCTCTATAAGAATATTTAGCCTCAACCTAGTTGCAATGAGGCAAACTCGCTCATCCTCTATCAGCATCATCGTATATCATATCTAGAAAGCTTAGTGAAACTACCCTCATACTCAGTAACTAACATATACACATTCAGCAAACCAACAAATTGAGCTATAAGTCCCTTTCGAATGCTCCATAGAACATATTTGGCCATGAAGGACTCTACAAATTGATCCCATGTTATCGACGATGATCCCGCTGGTCTACCCTCTCGATACACTCTCCACTAAGTATTATGTGGTCCCTCCATCTAATACCTAATAAAGAAACTCTGTGGGACTCTCTTTTCCTAAAGTCACTAATTCGTATATTGAAGAAAGGATACAAATGTCTAGGTACAAAAACGTGGGATTCTACCAGACACTTTCACCTACATCCATAGACACAGGTGAACCTACTCTCTAAAACAACTCTATCACATTATAAAATTAAGTTGAGATCGCAGCTATATCCCACCGATAAGAAAGCCTAAATCCTAGACCTAAATGACAAGCAATGGGCTGATACCAAAACCAAAAAACAAGAAAACAGAAAAGGAGAAGAAGAGAAAAGGAGCGGTAAAGAACAAAATAAGGAACAGAACAATAATATATACATAAACCCTAAAACCTGGTATCGTGGTCATAGAGTATTTAAACAATAGAGTCACTAGATATATACAACAAAAGGAGAAAAAGTAAAACATAGTTATCCTGAACCAAAAATAAGGACAATCTAGTATCAGAAGGAGAACCGGCTAACTTGAGCATCAAGTGATCACTTTTTCTCTGACATGAAGCTCTAATCTTGCTCGCATGACCAAAACCTCCCTGATAACTCATACTAGGATCTGCATCATGAAAGAGATGCAAAAGTGAATCATGAGTACCAAAACATGGGTACCTAGTAGGCATCATAGGCCACCGAGAAAATCAAGCCTAACAATAAAGTAAAGAGCGAGTGGATAAGCAAGAAAATACACAAGCATAGAAAAACAAGGAGTGAAAGCATCTATTACAAGTAAACATGGAGAAACAATAAGCTAGTTAACAAAATAGGTGATAGAATGTCTAAGAACAAACAAGTGAAAGGCCATGTGACACATACCTGGAGCTCCAATGTAACAACAATAAGTATAAATTATAAACAAGCAAGAAAGAGTCACAGTAAGTAAGGAAGTAATACCAACAAAAGATAAGATACCAAAAGCAGTAAAGAACACAAGAAGATAGAAAGTAATACCCTACGTGACATCCCATATTATTAGTCTAACAAACAATAAGTTGACTAAGAAACCAAAATCTATCTGACACTGTATCCTACTCACAAGCACAAAAAGTCATCCAAGGAACCTAACGTGGCTTTACCCATAATCTCATAGGGTACAAACAAGCTAGAAGGATGTAATACAAGGGGTAGTAATAAAGTAAAACAAGTGATAGCACGCACCCTCTCTGGTATATTTTCGAAATAGTAGAGACACATAGGATACATATTCATATAACACTACTCCTCCTATATACCCCTCCTTCAGGCTGCACATAGTGCCAGACAAGTAGCAACCCATACCGGTAGGGCCTGTGGAGGGATCCAATTCCACATGCAAAAAAAACCTATAAATAGTCAGCTCAGGTTAAGGATAACAGGGAAAGGATGCCAAACCTAGACTTGGCCTGCATAAGATATCTCAGTAGAACTCTGATACCTCCATAAGGGTAAATCCAAAAACTCTATGAAAGTTCACAAAATAAGGACAATATCATGATAAAATAGCTCTGTACTGTCCAACATCGTGGAAGTATACATATAGTATTTAAAACCTACTTCCAACTTAGATAAACATGTTCTAGTTGTATTTAGAAAAAGATAACTCCGTACCACTTAGTGGGTTTGGAAAGTGTACATAAAAGTAGAAAAAACCCTTACAGATATCAGTCTGATGAAAACTCAGGTTATGATATAATTATTACCCAGAGAAACCTAAAACTAGATATACAATCCCAATTATCATGCATGCTCATAAAATAACACAGAATCATACTAGACCAATCAGGGGATCGATAGACCAGCAGTCAGACAAAGAATTAAAAGGGTGGAGGAATAAAGTAGCTCGACAGCTTCTAAGCAGGCACAAAGTTATTCCCCTTCCCAACAACATTACATTATAGAGTCTTGTGTAAAACATGTAAATAGGGTACTATACAATACAGAGATAGATAAATAGATGAAATCCCATTAAAATGCAGAGACTGGTGAAAATAATATAAGCGAGAAGAATCATGTTAGAAACACACCCCAAAATAGACATTTTACAATAATTTTCACAACTAATGCCTAGTCTAAAATAAAGTAAGTCGTAGCCTACCTATGCATGAAAGACGATCCCGAAAAGCACCCAAAAGCTAGAAAACCACGAACAAGCTAAGAATTGCACAAAACTAGAAAAATAATAATCCAGAAGACAAGTAAAATGAGACTCATATTGTTATAGGAATAACTGGGCCAGAATTCATGCAAAAAGGCATGTGGGTCCCGCAGCTCAAAAAATGAAATAAAATATACCAACGCGTAAAGTTCAGGTCAAAGATTGCGTAGTATGAAATTGCGATCAATTTGAAAAATGGTGAAGAAGAAAAGAGTCCGCAAAGTTTATGCAAAAGAAAAGTTTTACAATAAATTCAGGAATGAGAAATTATTGGAAATCTTGATTTACTTTTCTTGAAAATCTTAAATTTTATGGTGGAATTGTTTTAGAAATTCATAGCTAACGATTGGAAATAGCTAAAACTACATCAAAATACATAGAAGGAATATATCTTGATATTTGAAACTGGACTCAAAGACTTTTATTTTGATAGGTTGTGGTACACATAACTCTAATTGACCCTAAAAAGAACTTTTACGAAAAAATAAATCAGTAAGAAAGTTTATAACTCAACTTTATTTTATGGGTTCCTTGTGACTTTAATTAATATCCAACAATATTCAAACACTTAGAAAATTACATTACCACATAGAATTAAATAAAAACTCATTAGGTCAGGTTCAACGGGGTAAATGACATGTCGTCAAACCACTCTACAGTCTATCAAAGCCATTGTGAATATTTAAAAAATTAAATTAGCTAGTGGAAAGCTAGGTAGAATTTTATCGAGAGTATAATGGTATGTCAAAGCAAATGATGGACCATCAAATGGTTCCTAAATACCCATTGCACTTAAACTCTCACTGGAATAAGATGACGGACCATCAAATAATTTATTGTATGTCGACTGCCTTGTGGAACCATATTAGTTCAGAATTTTGAAAAAAATATAACTTATTTTATTAAGCTCAAGAGAAAACCAGGATAATTTCAAGGTGTTATAAAAGGTCTCTGTTGTGGTTGTGATAGATGTGCATCTCTGATTGAGAGGGTACTAAACATTTAGGAAATATTTCCCTTTAATTATGTTCTATTTCATGCTTTGGAGTTTAACTCTGAGATATTTTTTTTGACTCGTGCTTTACGTATTTCAGATCATGCCTCCATGAAGACAACTACTCATCAGGTCAGGGTGTAGCAGAATTAGGCTCTACCTGTTCCAAAGCCTTAGCAACAAAAAAGATCACCCCAGAGAGTTCCATAATGTAATTTATTTTTTTCTCAAATAGTTATTACAAAGTCTAAGCAGTTGGCTTAGGTTCCTATGGTTCAGCCAACAATTCTTAATGCTGGAGTAGTGAGAATGAGGGAATTCCGGAGGCTGATCTCTTTATAGTTCTATTGTTCGAGAGTTGGAAGGATTATTAGAATCTTATTGAGGAGGTTTATATAATTTGTGAGATGATGAGGGTGTTAGATGTTAATAGGATTGAATTGGCATCAATCAGTTGAACGACATTGCTAGGTCTTAGTGTGATCTATGGATGAAAAATAGAGGAGTAGGTGCAGTTGTATCCTTTTAGGATGGGTTTGAGGAAGCGTTAATGGTTATGTTATTTCCTAGGGAGAAGAGGAAAGAGAGGATTAGAGATTTGATGAGTCTAAAGCATGGTTGTATGACCGTTCTGAATATAATGTGAAGTTCACGAAGCTATCGCGATATGTT
>JBDJHY010559566.1:0-16748 GCA_039654485.1 Withania somnifera
TAGATCATTCTATAGGCTCAGATGGTTAAATTAATTTTTCACAATCTAGACATAATGTAGACAAATGATTGGAATGAGGTCTAATGTGCCCAAACTCATGTATTGTATTATTATTTATATCCTTACATAATTCTTATATACTCTCCTCAATAATGGAAACTTCAAAAAAAAAGTATGATCAAGTAATATCCCTTCCCATTTTACCTCCTCAATTTTACTTATAAGTAACTTTTCAGCCTCACACAACTTGTAGTTAAATTGTTATGCGTCAAACGCATCAATATTTGCATTCCACTCATCTTTAAGTTGCAAATATCTAAGCCAAACCTGTCAACTTCATGAAGGAGGTTCACCTATCCTTCTATCAAGTGTGTTATTGCATGCTTCATGCTCATATAGAGATCCCAAATTAATCTACAAATTTTCTACACGAACCGATACTACAAAGATCAAAAAAATCATTAAAATCTTCCTTAGAAAGATTCGGGGTAGGGTAACAATACACGGAGCACTCATTCCAATGGCCACAACAAAACTCAAAATATAGAGATGGTGCATACAACTTACCCTGGGGAATGTATTGCCATTGTTGCCAAATTTCGGCTCCTCTATAATAAGGGCAAGCATTCATAAAACATAAGTATTTGTAACTCCACACTTTTTCATGGAAAGATGTCATCTCAGACAGACTACTAATTTGTTTTTATTTTCTTTTGTAAAAAAATAAAATATACAGTTAATAACCATCCAAAAACTTATATATACAAAATTTAAATAATTGAAAAGAAATATTTTAACCGAAAAATGTTAAACCTTAAATGGTAAGTATCCGTTAAATACCTCTTAAAAATATCTAAAACAACTCCAACACAATGTATAAAATAATTACCAACGAGTCCCAAGGTTTTAGCTAACTAACCAAAGGCAGACAAAAATCCTCCTCCAAATGTGTGTTGTGTTGGTAATTTTCATACAATTTGGTTTGAATCATGGTGAAGATAATAGTGACCTATCAAGTATGAGCATTTTGATGAGTGATGCAATAGAGATAGTGGGTTAGATTGGTGCACGCCCAGCTGAGTTTCTAGAATTTCTTCATACGAAAAACGGCTACTAGTTGATTTTGCATGAACATTTGGCATATTAAACCTTCGTTTATAGCTCCCTCATAATTTTCTTTGTGATCTAAAACATTCCAACTCCATAACCATGTATTGAACTACCTTAAACCATCACCCATATAACCATGGCAATGCCACAAAGTCACTACCATGATCATAATTTCCACGTAAGCTCCTTAGCTTCTATTGACCATTTCTTCCGATTTTTGCTTCACTTTTCCCTAGGAGTTGGTGTATTAATTTTTTGGACCATCTCATACATTAGGTCGTTCAACACATAAACAATACAGGAAACACCAAAATTTAAGATAAATCTAGCCTCTTAATTTCTTTGAATTCCCATCTAACTATTTTACTTCAGTTTTTCCTTCATTTTTGCCTAAATGAGGTACAGAAATGAAAACCAAACTACTTAGCACCTAATTACCCAATACTACCTATTTAGGTTGACAAGACAATTTTTTATCCTCAAAACAATGCAAAAGGGGTAGATTATTCGATAAAGTGCCTATTCGCAGCTATGATCCAACCCCACCCTTAAAGCTTTGTTTGTCACATAAAAAATCATCATATATCCAATTTTAGAAAGACTAACATCACAAATACCAACCAAACTTCGAGGGTACAATTATGACCCCAGGTGACAAGTATAGTCAAAGCATGAAGCACATAAACTTTTATAATAATAGAATACTACTTCGAAATCCTATAGCCTCAGGATATTCTCTTTAGATTAAGCAAACTCAAAAACACTTCTTAATTTATTCACAAAAATTTTCACCCATTATCTTATCAAATATGCACCCTCACTAAAATAGAGTTACCCACTTCTCTCATAACTAGTTCATTAAGTCAAGGTATAGGTACACGAAACAATTTATGCTCACTGCCTCAAAGAATTCACAAATCACACATGACGAACCATGTGCTTTCCCTTAGTGTACTATTCTATTAATTCAAGAATGCCAAAGTTTAGGATCAAGTCGATTTTATTTGGTTGTAATGTAAGCGAAGTGATGGATAGAAAATATTTGGGAAAATATAGTGAATACATTCCATAGTGATCCATTAATTTGTCAATTTCGATATGTTCTTCAGCCACCAAAATTCCACCCATTCTTTTATCACCCTTACTTAATTTTGTTCTACCCTTCTTCTTTAAGAAAATTGATGTATTACCTTGGGTAGAATTTCTTTAAGCATGATTTTTTCTTTTTATTTTTTTCATTCTCTTACTCTCATTAAAAATTTAACATTTTAGCACCAAACTTCTACTTTGAGGGTCCTCACTTCACTTATTCTTTTCTTCAACTCCTAAATCCTTTCTCATTTTTACTGTCAATTAAAGAACTATGGAGTCAGGATAAAAATTCAAGTTCATCAAACAAATGTCAGAGGCTACTCATCAGGCTTTCAATAATAGTCTAAAGCTCCAAAGAGCTAATTAAGATTATAAATCAAAGGTAGGTAAAAGAAATAGGAAAAAGTAAAGGTTATCAAAAAGGGCTTATGTTATTTCCTAAACTTAACATTCTTTATCCCACTTTGTATAAACATGGGGCAAGTTCTAGACATAAAAATGTCATAAGGAATACAAAAAAAATTACTCACACATGACACATATTCAATTCAAGAGAGCTCAAATTTAGATCATAACAAAGCAAGTACTAGAACCGGTATTAAGCTTAAATTTAAAAAGAGTCAATTACATGAGCCTAGAAGATTCAAGTATAGTTATTTACTTACAATATTTCACCATACTTCACAATTTCACCCAACCTATACCAATCTATCAATTGCAATCTTTCAAGTGCATCTAGTGTACAACTCGTGAAAGGGTCAACCTTAACTATTTCTAACTGACTAATTTTGGTCAACCTTCACTATTCCTAACTGACTAATTTTACAAGTATAGTTATTTACTTACAATATTTCACCATTCTTCACAAAGCCCTTAAATTCTAACTAAAAAATTAAAAGACTAGAAACTGTAAAGATAAAGGATATCAGTTCAAAGGGCCCCCTCTCGGAAAAGAACCTAAAATATAAAAACCTATGACACCTACCAAATAAAAAAAGGAAGAAATAAAAGAGTCAATTCTAAAAAAATAAAATCTTTTTTGTATTTTATTTTTTAATATTTTTTTATTCTCAAAGCTAATGAAAAAGAAAATAAAGCAAATTCACCATACAACACATCCACTCTTAAGTAAACATACTTAGTCAACAAGAAAACAACTATATACAATATCACCAAACAAAATAAATCCCTCACCCATACTTAAATCCATGCACCGTCCCTAGTGAAAATACACGAAATAAAATAAATGAAAGGTAAGTAAACTTTCTTGGTTCTTCCTTATCATCTCCACCAACATTCTAGATAAGGACCCCTCGTCAAAATCCCCATCTTTTCCATCATCTCTATCATTATCGTCCGGGTCTCCATTAATTAGTCCTTGTCGGTCGGGACATTATCTTCCACAAGCTCTCAAAATTCCTCTCCTCTTCTTCAAATGATCATACAATAATTTTTCATTGGTTAGTCGATATTAATATGGTTCATCTCCTCTTCCTTCATTTGCCCCTTATCCATTTTTAGCCCCAATGTTATTTGTAAAAATTGGTTGACATAGAAACTCTCCATCATCCAATTTGTCTCTTGCACCATCAACACATATCGCTGTCCATAATATACCCTCTTGACCTTGGAAAAATTCTCTCCTCTCATACACCATGGTAACACAATGTCAGTGGAATCCTTGTCCATGACATGACTCCTAAAAAAATAAGTCAAGAGTCCCCCAAAACTATATCTAATTTTGTTCCTTCAACCCTATCCTTCCTTATTAAGGACTAAATAACGCCCCCCACATTCATTGGGATATTTTCCATCAAATTACATACCAATATTTTCATATCTCTAGTGACTTTTGAAAAATGAGATCTATGTATGAGATGCGCCCTATAGATTTTGAGGATGATACATAGCGTTTCGTTTACTGGGAGAAAGGGAATACATTATGCCATCCAGTAGAAGCATGGAGGTACTATGCGGTAGTGGATTGGCTACCACAAAGTGTGTTTAGTATTTTCTGATAGAGAAATCTACAAATAAATCCCTCATCAATCAATAATCAACATTAAAGGTGCGCCTGATTTCAAAATTCTCTGCATCAAAATTCACAATCTGCCCCCTAATATTCACCTTATTCCCCTCTTCATCTGAGAATAAATTTTCATAACAATCCTGTATTAAATCAATATGCATTACGCGGTCCTCAATGATTAATCAACCTCAAGGAAAGCCTTATCGATTCTCTCGGTAGTCAGGCATTTGTTGTTCTTATTCTTTTTATAGCACTCAAGACTTACTTTTCAACCCATTTAGAATAAAATTTCTTTCCTTGCACCCCTAGGGCCCTATGGTTTTGCCTATTAAGTGGTCCCTGAACGACTTCTTTTTGTTTTGTTTACAGACTATAATGCCGATCCTATTCCTTTTCTATGATGTGATGACATGTTGCTACACACACATTGGAGCACAAACAATATTAAAAACTTAAATAAAATTCCAACCTATCTAGTTAGAGGCATCAAAAGTCACCCCACACTTATTTCGTCAGCGTATTCCCCCTAGTCTCTACACAATGGGTGAAACAGACTTCCACTTTTTCATGCACATAATTTACTACAAATAACACGTTCAATTAAGCATAACCACCTACATTATCCAAGACACTTTTGACTCATAAACACAAAACATGTACATTAAAAAAAGATATCATCTTCACAAATTAATTTAATGTCAAAGAAACCAATAAGTAAGATTTTCTAAGTGTTAACTTAGTAATCCTCACTTTCTATTTCAAAACTTCCATGTTATCTAACATGTGATCCATTCAACTCAAAATTTTAATATTCTTTCCATAGAAATTCGATATTTACCTCTTTAGTTGTGTTCTTGAAGAACGAAGGAGAAAACTTTGCCCTTAAATGTGAGAAGAGAGAATTTTTAAGAGAAAATTTACTTTGAGATAGGTTGAACGACGTGCTAGGGGTGTAAAACGGCCCTAAAAATCTGATTTATAGTATTTAAAGTAACTTATTTTGATCAGGTTAACTTGATGGGTCATACCCAAAAATATTCCTAAATTTTACCCTTAGTGTGCATAGTTTTAAAAATTCCCCTACATTTACCTGAGTGGCATGCTACATACCGCAATGTCAAACAAGTGACTTTACGCACTATACTTGAGTATTGTGCTGCACGACCAACATTTACACTCAATTTCCAGTGCGGCTCGCTGGCCTTATGGATTTCGTGCCCTAGAAAAAAAATTCATGTTTACCCTTTAAGGATGATAGTTACTTTCCTTCACATTACTTGAGCACCTAAAATAACATCAAAAACAACAAAAGTCATGAAATAAAAATTGTGGGTTGCCACCCACCTAGCGCATTATTCAAAGTTGCAGCATGCACGTATTTTTATATTTTTATTCTAAATTGATTACAATTACAACAATAATTGGTTCCTACCTATGTAGGTACTGAATTAACATCACAAAATGATGTAAGTCACATCAATTGTGGGAAAAGGTTAGATAAACCTCGCTTCTATCAAAATCTTTACCATAGGAATGCTTTACACGCTTCCCATTTACCAACAATTTGGCACTTTTATCCACTGTCCACAACTTTTCTACTCCTTATGATGAGATAAGGACCTCTTTGAAGAGGACTTACCATTTTTACCTAAACTTACCAGTGAATAACTTAAACTTTGAATCAAAAAAAATTACTTGTTGCTCTAGCTCAAAAATTTGTGGCTAAATGTTGTTATCATGTTTTTCTTTCATTTTCTTCTTATAAAAGCCGGGCATTCTAATAAGCATGAAAATGGAACTTTTGAAGCTCATGCAATTCGCGTATCTATTTCTCTGTAGACAATTTCGGATCAATATTTTGTTTTTTCACAACCTTATAAGCTAGATGCTCAAGCTCAATAGGTAAATTACAAGCCTTCACATAAACCACCCTGTAAAGAGAAGTACCAATAGGTGTTTTTATCTATTTTTTAGGTCATAAAGCATCAAAAAGGTTTTTAGACCAATCCCTCCTTTGGGCATTCTTAGTCTTTCGCAAAATACGGGTCACCTCCAAATTTAACAGCTCCACTTTGCCATTCATTTATGAATGATAGTCCCTATCCACTTTTTGCCTCACTTCATATTTTTCAAGAGATTGTGGAACCATACATGCACAAAGTTAGAGCCCCCATCACATATGATTGATGTGGGGTTCCAAACCTAGTAAAAATATTCTTCTTAAAAGAATTCACCACAACTTTTGAATCATTAGTTGGGAGTGATACAATCTCCACTAGGACATATAGTCCATAAAACCTAAGATTAGTTGTTTCCCCAATATGGTGGAATGGGACCCATAAAGTCAATCCCCTACATGTTGAACTGTTCAACATCAAGAATATTATTCAGAGGCATCTAATGCCTTCTTGAAATGATTCACAATTTTTGAAACTGTAACACCTCCTAGTAAACACTACCATATCATTTAAAAACTTGGTCCAAAAGAAAACAACCTACAATACCACGTGAGCAGTGCAGTCACAACAATGATGCCCTCTACAAGGATAGGCATGACAACTTCAAAGTATCTTATTTACTTCAATTTTTGGTACACACCTTCTAATTGCTCAGTAAGGAAATTCTTTGAACAAGAATATCTCATCCATGATATAGAACCAGGTATCATGGCATAACTTCTTCCTCTATTGATATGCATCTCAGTTAGGTATACCCTACTAACTAACGAGCTCTTAATATTGGCATATCATGGTACCTCTGAAACATCCCACTCTAGGAGTTTCTCATTAGGGAATTCCTCCCTTATACTTGACAACTTTGACCAATATGGTACTTTTCTTCAAATCTAGAGAAATAGTAAACCATTTTATTCTCTACACCTTTTCTATCTATAGTTTCAAGATCAAACTCTTGCAATAACAAAATCCACCTTATAAGGCAGGGCTTTGCATCCTTCTTGTCAAATAGATACCTAATGGTCGCATGATTTGTATAGGCTATAACCTTTTTCCCAATAAAGTATGCTTCGAATTTGTTAAAAGAATATACCACTACCAATATATCATTATTTGTCATATTATAATTGCATTAAGCACCGTCTAGAGTTTTGCTGGCATAGAAAATAGAGTCTATCATTTTATTTGTTCATTCCCAAAACATAACACCTAATGTTGTATCACTACCTTCACACATCAACTTAGAATGAAGATCCCTTTATGGGGAAACAAGAATAGGAGTTTCAATAAGTTTCTTTTTTAAACTCCTTGAATTTAGCTACACAGTTAGCCTCATGCTCAAATTTAATCTCCTTTTCTTGCAATTTTCACAATTGATTGGTAGTGTGTGAGATGTCTTTTATAAATCTGTTGTAGAAGCCTTCATGACCAAGAAAACATCCTACCCCCTAAATGAAACAAGGGGAGGATGTTTCTCAATAATTACTACCTTAGATTTGTCAACCCCCAACCTTCGACATTACACTTTTTGAGCAATGAAAATGCCCAACATGTCCAATAATATGGAATTTCCAAGTTTAATATTAGGTTGGTCTCCTTACAAAGAGCCTATAACCGGCCTAGATTCTTCAACCATGCCTAAAATGAATCTCCAAACACTAACAATGTCTTCCATAAAAAATTCCATGAAGTCCTCCACCATATCTTAAAAAAATTGACATCATGCACTATTGGAAGGTAGAAGGAGCATTATTAAGGCCAAAAAGCATTAACTTAAGGGAATAAGTGCAATAGGGGAATGTGATTATTGATCATTTTCCTAATATTCCTTGTCTATGGCTATCTTGTTGTTCCTCGAATATCAATCAAGAAAGAAATAATACTTATGCCCAAATATCTTGTCTAGCATCTTATTTATTACGGGAATTGGGTAATGGTCCATTCTTGCATTTCATTACACTTTTAATAGTCTAAGAAAACTACCACCTAGTTATATTATGCGTACTTATAATCTCACTATCATCATTAAAACCACTACCATGCCTCCCTTTTTTGGGATGCACTGTACAGGACTCACCCATTTTCTATTTGAGACCAGGTACACATTACCAATATCAATCCATTTGATCAATTCTTTTCAGACTACCTCCTTCTTATGAGGATTCAATCTTCTTTTGTGTTGAGCATAAGGCTTGATTCCCTCCTTCATCAATATCTTATACATGAAAAAATAGATTAATTCCATTAATGTCTTACATTTTCCAACCTATCGCCTTATTCCTTTTCTTAAGCACTACCAATGCTATACTCGCTTGAATTTTAGATAGATCTGTAAACCGGATAATGGGTAATGTATCCCCAAATAATTTATATTTAAAATATGAAGGGAAGGAATTCAGTTCCATCTTCGGTGCTTTCTTAATAGAGAGTATAGGAAGAGGTCTTGAACACCTCTCTAATGATTCAAACCCTCTTGGACTATGAATCATATCCACCTCCAACATCTGCACCATATCATTAGCTTCACCATCGCCAAATATATACACTCTCATAAATTCCCTCTCAGTAGGGTTCTATATAACATATATCACATGTACATCATCTATATAAATCATAGTAATAGCAAAAAAGCTCATCGTAGATAGCTAGAAGTTTCATGGCCTAATACACATCAAACACTTTAGAATTATCATAGGCTTGTGTAGTCAGCAAACCAGCAGCTACATAAATAAGTGCAAGCCCATGGCCAACAACAGATGCCTCAAAATAAATGGGATAATAAATTTGGATCAGAGTCAAGAATAACAACGTCCACTGGGAAATTCAACGATCCAACCAATTCAACATATGTTTTCTCTAGAGCCTATCCTTTAGCTGCAGAGTCAATAAAAATGTTAGTATGCTTATCTAATCCCTCTATAAATGTATGGTCTAGCATTTATTTTTTAGGATGATTTGGATAATTTAGCAACATGGACTTGAAGCAGTCCAAATATGGACAATTATAAATATAGACTTGAAGCAGTGGAAGGATTGAGCTAAAAATTCTCCTTCCTTCAACTGAAATAAAAGGGTGTGTTTCCTCAACCACGCTATCTTTCAAAATATAAAAAATCTTGTAAGAAACTTCATTGCAAGATCCTATAAAGAAGTATCTAAATTTTCTGGTTCAGATCCAACAACCTTTTGTCTTTCCCAAGTAGAGAGTAGGGGAATACCAGCAACTGCACATACTCTTCTAAGACCTCTGCAGGAAAAAAGGTATGGCATAACTCCAGAAAAGTTCATATATAACATTGTGGGTCTTTCTGAGATAACATAGTAAACTTCAAACTAGAGTGTATAAGCTGTATAATGTACTGATTCAGAGTGAACTATCCTCCTGGATTTTTCATACGAATGGAGTCGGTGGGGTTTCCACTTCATGAGCCTGTCTTGTTGCCATGTGTATCAGTTCAACTATAGCTGGTTAAACAGTTTCATGTGTAATAATATGTTGTTTCTCCAACTCGATATAAGGAATAAGATAAAGAGCTTCCCTTCTCTTCTGTTGATGTAAATGTCTTTTTGGGTTAGGAAGCAGCTCTACTAATTCCTTATCTCTTGCCAGCCTTCTGGAATAAGTTGTACCTATAAATGCAATAGATGTGATCAAGTTGTTAACACTCTAGGAAAATAAAATATATGAAATACAAATAGCTAAATATTTATTTTTTACTATGTCCCTGGCAACGACACCAAAAACTTATTACACTATCTAGTACATGGAAGAGTATATAGCCAACAAGGTACTAAATGGCTCTTCGGACAGTCAGAATGTCGAATCCAAAGGACATAGAAATTGCAACCTACTACTTATACTTCCTCTACTAATTTACTTATATGGTTTTGCTAAATAATTATCATGAAATAGACTATTTATAACTAAAAAATGTAAAGTACCAAGTAAAGTAAATGCGATTAAGGTAATGATCGACGTAGGTGTTATACTTAGTGATGCGTAAATTCCATTGTTAAGCCACATTTTTAATTCGTGTTTTAGCATGTACATATTTTGAACTACCTTAATTGTCTGGTTGTTTACTAATCAGGTTAATGATACTATCATGGTCTACCGATCCTCTAGCACTATTGAACCTAGAAAACATACTACATCGTTGGGCAGAGATAGCCCAACTAGGCCAACAAATTAAGCTATAATCATGTATCATAGCCAAGTGAGTCCTTAAGATAATATAGGAATACTAGATGCTAATTGATTTACTCGTTAAGAGAAAAAGATCCCACTACTGACATTCCATGTCCTAACCCACTTGTCATATCCCAAATTTAAGAGTAGTCAATATATTTATTTCAATAGCGATCAAGCATTAAAATACTAAAGCAAGAATGTATTAACAACTAATACAATAATTAATTTAATCAACAACTTAGCATACTAAGAACTCTTCATACATTTTGTCCTTGACCCCAAAAATTGGGGAACTAGCCACCCTTACTGTTTGATACCCAAATAAAAAGGCTAACAATCCAAAAGAATAATATAAAAAAGGTGAAAAGGAAGAAACCTAGGTATGGAGTTCTTGCTACTGCTTGCTCTCCCCCAAATCATACAATGCTCCTAAATACTCTATTTGATGTTAAGTCTTCTTAATTACCTCTTAAAAATCATCTAAAACAATCCAAATATAAAGTATAAGCTAATTACGAATGGTTACCAAGCATCTATAAAAGTAGCCAAAGGCAGACCAAAATACTTGTGCGCAACGCGCTAGGAATTTTCATACAATTTGTTACGTGGAGCGGTGAATATCACAGTGACCTCTCTAATGTGTCTGAGCGTTTGGTAGTGCAACATGATGGAGGTTATAGGAAAAATTGGTGGATACCCCACTAGGTTTCTAGATTTTACATCATTTTGATAATTTAAACTTCCCAGCTAACTTCTTCATAAGTTAGTTTACAATCTATGACATGCCAACTTCGCACCATGAATCGAATCACCTCAAATCATCACCCATATAACTATGGAAATGCCACAAAGGTACTACCATATTCATAATTTACATGTAAGCTCCTTAGCTTCTTTTGACCATTACTTGCGGTTTTTAGTCCACATTTAACTTCAAGTTGATGTAATATTTTTCATACACAATCTCACACACACATTAAATCATTCATGACATAACTAATACATGAAACACCATAATTTAAGATTAATTTATCATCTTCATTGCTTAGGATTCAAATCTAACTAGTTTACTTCACTCTTTCCTGTATTTTTGCCTAAATAAGGTACACAAATGAAAAAAAAAACCTAGTTAGCACCTCTTTACTTAATCATATGCATTAAGACTCGCATAACCATTTATTATCCTCAAAAAACTCTAAAAGTTGGTAGATTATTGCGATAAGTGTGTTCTCACCCGTGATCAGTAGTTTCTACTTATATGTTTGTTCTATTTAATGGTGCCTTTTTCCTGCATCTTTTATGGAGCTTACTTCTATATTTCCCTTATTTACTATTTTTAATTTATTATCTGGTCTAAGAACATAAGTATTGTAATGACTCTAGTGGTAATTTTTGTGCTTTATGTATTACCTTGTATTCTAGAGCATCCCAATAACATCCCTTGGTCACAAACGACCTTCTGGGACCTTAACACCTTTCCCCAATGGTTCGGTTAAGATTTATCTAACTTTGCATTTTTTGAGCTTTAACTTAACTGCTCATTGATTTTAGTCACAATTCCATTAATATGAGATCACATAGTTTTGTTTGCTTTGGAACGTAGATTTTCATCTAGGTGGACTGTTGGTTTGGTTCCATGAGATTTCAATACGTGTTTATATCGTTTAGCGAGCTAAGAGTAGGCCAGTAGTTGAATATTTTCCTTTGGTCAACATTCGGTGATTGGAGCACAAATAAAATAATAATTATTTCGTCAGCTACAGAATGTCGATTTTGGGTTATAGTAGGTTTTTTTTCTTCATGACGCATCTGGTGTGATTTCGATGTCTTTGTATATTTTTTGTATTTTAGTCCTAAGTGTTGACTTGGTTGACATTTCTCTAGAACGACCTCGGGTCAAGATTTCGACTGTGCTATTGAGTTCGTAACGTAGTTTTTAGTGTGTGTGCAGATCTCCTTTGGGTATACCGTACTCCAAATACATTTTGACTGGTTTTTGTAGTCTTGTGAAGTATGACAAAATTTCTGCTAAAACAACAGTTGGTGCTAGCCATATTTACTCTCTGTGATCATGAAGATAGCCACACAATCGCAAAGGTCTACCTTTTGTTATTGCTGATCGTGGATCCATTCACGCAATTGCAACCCTATGACCTTTTCCTCCTATCTTATTATGAGTTTACTATCTCAACCATGATGACCAAAAAGTACTAGCCTCGCTTAATGACACTGTGCCATGCGATCACGACGGCTAATTTACTAGCAGTATATAGTTATTGTTCCTAAAATTTTCCAGTACATCTCTCACAAAGAGCTAGGAAATCCTAATACAAGTTTAGGGACTTAAGTTTTGTTACGTAATTCATCATCTATTCATCATAAGTAAGTTTTCCTTGTTGTAATTCCTTAATAATAGTGATTTTCAACCATTAGAGATTTCGATCAGAGCTTTGTGATTGTTGTAAAAATAATTTCTACCTAATTATTGATCAATTTGGGTCCTTTGATTTTTATGTTTGCCTCATAGTTTATTATTCGTCTCCAGATGTTATCTTATTATTCGCTATGTTGTTCTAAAGTTTCATAAAGATTTACATATTATTTCTATTCTTCTCCGAGAATTTTCAATTCCTTACCGCACTCGGACTGTGCTTATTATTTGAGAAAAAGTTTCTTGGGATACTGGAACTCTATGTTAAGTTTTTTTCAAGGTTCGGTTAGTGGACCTGCAGATCCGTGTTAGTCCCAATTCCTAGCCCAATTTATATTGTAGCATAATTGGTATGGCTAGATTAGTCTTGACTTGTAGATTTGTATTTTTCCAATTCGGAGTTGTTCAAGGTCATTTTCTATCATTTGGGCTGATATTCACGAGTTGTAACATGCTATTCATCAGACGATAGGTATGTTCCATGGGGCCAATTCCGATTACATAGCCTTTACAATTATGCTAAATAGCATTTGTGGGTCAGAAATTCTAGATCAATACCGTGAACCTTTACTAATTCCTATATTCTACCCCATCTTCATATTTATTACGATGCACAATGTAATACGATGCCTTTGACGTAGTATTGACCTTGTGATCGCCGTAGGGAGACTCTAGAAGTAGTAGAACATGGATGAGTAGGTTGGATTTTTGGTTTTGCCATTGGGTTTGGGCTATTATCAGATGTTGTTAGTTGTATCTTAGTTGAGCATGTGCAGGCCATAGGTTAGCTGTTGTTGCATTCATATAACATGAGAGTAGTGAGGTTAAACTTTGTAGAATACAATTGGGGCTGGAGACCTGGTATCACACCTTTTTGACACTGTTGGGTCTTGGAATTTGGTTTTCGTAAACTAAAATTGAAATAAAAAATGGTATTTTCTAATAATAATAATAATAAAATAGTTGGATTTCTACCTATTTTAGACTCGGTTGCATACCGAGAACCCGGTACTACCTTCTCTTCTTATTTTAGACTAGGATTAACATCTTAGCACTGGGAACTACCATTTGCTACTTATGCTTGCAATTGAGCTGATCGGTAATGAGTACAACCTTTTTGTACTACTTCACAGTTATTTTATTGGTACCTTATTTCTATACAATGCTAAGTCATCAATACTTATGGTACAATGATGCTATTGTACAATGGCTTCAGAAACTAGGTTGTGAGGCCTCCAATGCTAAATGATATTAATATATCAGGATTATTGTAACTTAGTCATGTTTTACGCAATTGGATACCTCCATTGACCCTATAATTTCAGTGAAGGACACACCTAAGAAGGGTTCTGTGGTGGAGTAGAAGCATTAGAGGGTAGACCTTTCATGGGTCCTTCCTGCTGGTACTTTGGGTGCTGGAGGAGGAACATACACACGAAAAAATCATCATTGTGTCTTGTTTATCATATCACACTTGTCTTCTAAAACGTACTCTCTGGTATTATGGGATGCAAGATGGGTAAGCGTGACTACTGTGTACTCAGCCATTCTTATGGGGGCCTGGAAGTGTTTTACATTCTTTTACAGCTTTAAAACTATTAGTTCTAGCTGTATACTTTTGCTTCTGATCATCCTTACTTGATGCTCTTATATGTGAGTATTTATTCTTCCTATACCTTTCCTTTCCATGCCTTGAGTTTACCAGTACAACACCCGATTGTTCACTTTGTTTCTTTTCTATCTAGTTTGTCTGCTCATAGTGTTTTATTTATATATTGCTACAAGGACCTAGGGTACCTTCTCCTAGTCTTACTTGAGTTCTTGATTTGTGATTTTCTAGTTTATCTATATAATATTGTAATACATTAATTTCTCCGATCATGATGAAACTAATTATCCCCCAGTAGGAAAACTAACCTTGTAGCCCATAGCTGAAGCAGAGGGCTCCCATACAAATAACGGAATGCACAAGTACAAGTAAATAAAGTAAAGAGAAAGAAGATGAAGTCAGAGAAGAAGAATATTATAAGAAAAATAGACAAAACTCTCTAGGACCTAGTATCAGTGTATATACATAGCCATTACGTACAAAGTACAAGAATAAGACTAAAATACAAGCATGTCTCCAAAACATAAAAGCAAAAATTTACAAAGATGAAGAGAGCAGGAAAAATTGGACACCCAAAGCTCAACATGTATCTCTATAATAAAAAATCAAGCGCAAGTACTCTTATTTTCACCAAGGGGAAACACAAGTACTGTATGAGTACAAATCACCGAAGAAGCCAGTACCCAATAGGCTTTAAGGGCCTATTTGGAACATACCAAAAATAAAAGTAGTAAATAATAGGTATACAAGAAGATAATATCACAAAAACTAGTAATATGACATGGAACTCTAGTTACTCAGAGAAGGAGCAAAGAGACAGATAGAGCACGGTCACCTAGCTACAACATAGAATAGGATTATAGGGAAGATGGGAAGAATGTACCTTGGATCCTTCCAATAATAAAATAATAATAACAATAAAGCAGACAAAATAGCTGACATGGATGGTATACCAGTAACCATAAGATACAAAAGGGGATGATAAATCCAATAGCACCATAAAACCCACAGAGTAAAGAAGGTTCGAATGTAAAGGCTAAAAAGAAGGTCCGAAAGTAAAGTCTAGAAGTAACTTAAAATGTAAATACATAGCTATAGTAAGTAAATTAACGATGTCAAGCCCCCAGAAGAATGGTAGTGTACACAAAAGTCTCGCTCACTCGACAACATCCCATACTACCAGGGATATAATGAAGTAAACAACTGAAAAATATAACATAACCATACAATGTAACAATTACTGTGCATGTTCCTCCTCTAGTACCTGAGTCTGTGAAGGAAGGACCTATGGAAGGGATAAACACAGTATATCCCTATTCCAACCGATACCCTTCCTCTAATTGTATGCATCCCAAATGAGAGGTAAAGTCACACTAATCTCAAATCCTAATGCCATAGAGTCTCAGAAAGTCTCATAATCTAGCATACAATGACTCCGTCTAATGGTCTAATCATGCCATAAGCATCGCTACTCAAGGTGTCCCGCACCTCAGTATAATAGTATCACCAAGGTCCCTAAATAAGTAGGTGTGATAACTATAGAAAAGATGTCCTCACTACCACAGAAAGTCGGACTCTAATTGATAGTACCCGATGCCATGACATGAAAAAATTGTATAAATCATAAAAAATATAGTACCGAGTGCTGGACAGACAATCTAGTCTAAAGAGAGTAAAAAGATATATCATATCATAATATTATTAGGATGTTCAATTTATTAAAATTTCATCCATTTTTTATTCTTATTAAAATGCAAAATAGCCTCCATGGCTAAATAACATATGAAAAAAACGTGATATGGGCCCCATCCCAAAATGTACTCTTAGAACGGAGTCCCTAAATCTCTCGCGATATAAATGCAATAACACAAGAAGTATCTATAACTAACCTATTCCCTATACAGTCTCAACAAAGATAAAACTAGGAGCACAAGACACCATCCCTAACCCAAGAGAAAAACTAAAAAACCAACCCACACATTAGCATCATACTACTTCAAGAGTCACCCTATAACCATTGCTAGGGAAACACTAGGTCATGGGTGTAGTATTATATAAATGTCAACGGGGAAAAGGAGCGAGGATGAAGAAAAGAAGTGGTCCAGGTACACAGTCCCAAACAAGAATATCCAACCCAAAGATGCTATTCAGCGCAATTATTTAAGCTAAAATACTAGAAAAAGCCTTATGGACCCTAATAGTTGTCGAATCTCTTGCGGACTGCCAGTTCCAAATATCAGCCCAACTAATAGCCAACGACCTCAAAATGGATCCGAAACTGATGAATTATGTATCCAAAAATCAAGATTATTCTTATGATACTAATTATA
>JBDJHY010559676.1:0-16747 GCA_039654485.1 Withania somnifera
AACGAACACTTAACTTTAGGCTCTAAAATAGGAAATTTGAGATATTTCTCAACCGAGTCACCAGGGATCCGAACTATAGGTCCCAGAAAGTCATAAATAACTTGGGGCAACTGTTGAAATTCTCTAAGATGAAAGACGTCGCGTATTTATCATAAATGACCATGAGGGTCATTACAATAAATGAGAAAATTACCCTTGAAAACATTAAATAAGAACATGGAACAGAGGACTTCACAAACTAGTCCACGATCCATGAACCTAGTTCTATGACCCATGGACCAATCATTGTCCTAAGGTTGATTTTGTCAAGTTCTATACAAATTTCTCGATTGTATATTATGGTCCTTTGGCTTGTTCCAAGATTCATGGAATGAATCATGGATTGGGCCTAATCACTGGCATAGTTTTATGACCAGTTGACGGCTTGTGGACTCATTGCATGATCCATGGAATGTGTTGTGGTCTGAGTTTCCACTTGACATCATTCTAGAATGAGTCTATGAATATAAATACGACTTATGGAATGCATTCCATAAGTCATACTATGACTTGTGATCTCGAGGCTTTACTAAAGTAGAACCATGACAAGGTCTACGACCCGTGGACCCTCACCGAAATTTCTAACTTGACTTTTTTTTGTATTTTTTTAGCTATGTCTGAACATGAACTTGAGACATGTAAGGGGTGTTACATAAAATCCCTAAGGAGAGAATACAGTTTGTTTAGTTACAAACTATAAAGAATAACATATAGAAAGTCAATGTGTTGTAATGGTCATCTGGTTCCTGGCATGTGAGACTAATCTTCGACTTATTTTCATTTTAACAGTGATTTTAGCTCCTTTGAGGCTCAAACTATTGGAAGGAATTAATAGAAGATTATATCTAGCCTATGAACCTAGGTAACAACTATGAGGGATTAAATAACTTATGATGGTTGAACTAAAAAGTCCTTAAGGGAACTAATTTCATGGCATCTGTGAGCTTGTTTGATGAATTTAGTTAAATAACCAGAGTTCTCTAATACAGACGTCTGTGGATACGTTTAAATAAAGAACAAGGTTTCCTCATACTCCTATCTGATTGTTGGAGCCTTGAGATGGAAGAAGAATATGCCATACCTTGTGGACCTTCTGAGTTACCGCTGATTTATTGAAGTAGAAGAGACGCAAGTAGAAGTGGAGGGGGTCAAGAACTTCCTTTTAATTTCTTTGAAATCTGAGATCTATGCATTTGTTTGTTCCTTGATTTACATTTTTATAGGGTTGGACAATTGGTGTAACACCATGAAATTTGAGCTAGAATTTGAACCGTTATATGTTCGTGATTACACATGACTCTTAAGATTTTCTACTTGATTTTAGGTGATGAAATCCTAAATAAAGTGTGGAATGAGTCTTCGATACATCTCA
The DNA here is from genome assembly GCA_039654485.1 of Withania somnifera. Lineage (NCBI taxonomy): Eukaryota > Viridiplantae > Streptophyta > Magnoliopsida > Solanales > Solanaceae > Withania > Withania somnifera. The sequence continues at coordinate 1,412 of JBDJHY010559676.1, forward strand.
ATATCATAGAAAGCTTCTAACACAAAATTGAGTTAAAGCCTTTTTCAATATGCCTAATTTTGATGCTACTTCGTGTTTGGGTCATCTTTAAATGAACATATATTTTAATTCATTAAAAGTTAGGTAACCTACGACCTATATGAAGAAATTTATTGAGTCTAATTTCCAGCACAACAAACCATATCTCATTTCAAGTTTGCTATACAAATTTATGGGCATTTTACTAAAGACAACAATGTAGTGAAATATTCCCAGGTGCAGACCACAACTCATGGTTTTAAATAGTACGAGTCATACTTTTCAAGGTAATACCTTGTTATCCAACTTGTGCTACATAATTAGAACCTTCCCAATTGTTGTGAAGATTCTACAAAACCCAAACCATGAACTCTTACATATCAAGAACCGTACTTCCAAATCATGCTATTGAAGATGAAAAACCAAACTCTCTCTCCCTTTAGTATGGAACCACATCACGAGTCGTGATGTTGAAGACCATGACTCATGGAATTGGAATTGTGGTATGGAAGACTCTATCTAGTGATAAAGGCTCATTGTATGACACAGGAAAGTGCACTCTACAATTCGTGTAGTGTCACTGAACGACTCTTGGAGTGATGCCGAACAACTTTCCTGAACATTTAATGAAGGATATTTTGGGTAATTCCTTTCACTTTTGACTAAAACCATGACATTTTGGATATAAAAATAAATTATAAATACTCTAATCCCTAAATTCATTCATCATTTGCCTAATTAACAAAGCATAGGTTTTTCTTCAAACTTACCCAACGAGACAAAACTAGGTTTTTTCATAGAGATTTCTCTGTAGCAGCTTGGTTGTTGATTTTTCTACATCAAAGTACTTCTAAGCAGGTACATGGTCTTTCAGAAGTACTTTTTTCATCTTTGTGCCCAAAAATCCTTTTCTAAATAAGGTTTTGAATATATAGAAATATGTAGGATTCTTGTTTAATTATATAAACTCTGATCTGATGAAGTAGTGATTTACTTCATGTTTTGAGTTATAATTATAAAGTTTTCATGATGATTATTTAATTATAAAATTCCTCATGATTTAGCATGTTTTGAAAGTGAATTAAAATAAAGAATGAAGTTTTGAAGTATAAATTAAGCTTTTTTTTCAAGATTTATTCTTAAAATTTGAATTAAGCATTGAAGTGTCGTAATTACTTGAATTTTTATATGATTTTGAGAATGAACATGAAGCATGTTTAAATTGAACAGTTTTGGATAATTAGGCTAAATTGAATAAAAGTAATGAAGTATGTTTAAATTGATAAGATAAACAGGAGAATGTTGATGAAGAGTCATTATTGAATAAGATTACCAATCGGTGGTAATTGATGAATGATAACATGCTTAATGGTTTTTTGGGAAGGGAATTCCACTAGTCATGGAAAAGTTGAAAGTGAACATATGAACATGAACATAAAGTGAAGTGTATGATATTTTATGGGAGCAGTATTAGCACCTAAGGTAGGCAAACAAAGGTCCCAATACCCAAACATGCATAGCAAGCTTAGGGATGATATCTATCTCTATTTTTGGTATCTCTTAGTTGTACCTAGTATGACTAGTTGGATTCACTAGAGATACAAACACCTTTTCCAATGGTGGGGATTGGGAATCCCTACTCACAGGATGTAGAGTGGACTTCATAGCTATATACTTTTAAGGTATGTCAGTCATAGAAACTCCCAAATAGAAGTAAAAGTGGACATTTTTGAGGAATAAAATAAAAGTCTTTTTTTACTAAGTCTTTATATTTTATTAAAAACTAATGAGTTGGGGTATATTGACTGAGGTCACTTGAGATATGATCTTCTTAACTGTATTTGAGTTAGAGTTAAAGTTGAAATTTACAGTTCATGCATTGTATAACACTTATCATCATATTTTATATCCCATTTTATACATGATCATGTACTTAGTACATGTTTCGTGTGATGATTTTACACTTGTTGCATGTGTTTAACCTCATGCAGACATTGCCAACCATCCGGACGTTTGAGGTTGACACTACTTGTTATCTTAGAAGATAAGTAGACTGGTGAGTCCTAAAAGAATTTGATGAAAATCTATGGAGTTATTTTATTTTATTTATCTAGATTGTGAACTTTATCTTTATTTATTTATTATTACATTTATTGGTGTCTAGCTAGTAAAATCTTGTACTAGCAGTCCACTATTTAGCTAGTAGAGGCTTTTATATTGAGATGAAGGTTTTGAGACTTGAGTTTATCTATTCATTTTGAGAATATTTGTTGATTATTGTGTGGTGCCAATTACACTTCTGATATATATATTGCTTATGCTGAGTCATGTGAGTTGATCTTTGAATGGTCCAAGTTGTTTTTCGGAAGATGTTAGGGAAAGTTAGTGGCCAAGGATGTCGGTCATACCTTTGGGGTGAGCTCTGGATATAAAAGCTTTGTATTAGAGAACTAGGTTACCTAGGATATGTCTAAAAGCTAGGTTTAGGTAATATCGCAATTGTAGGTGTAGCTACAGAACATCTGTGATTGAGAGGATATTGAACATTTAGGAAAAGTTTCCCTTTATTTTATTGATGTTATACTTTGTTCTTTGGAGTTTAACTCTAAGATATTCTCATTTCTGACTCTTTCTTTATGAGTATCATATTGACCATGCCTCCACAACGATCATTTTTCCAAGATGAGAATAATAACCATAAAAATTAGGATGTACCAACTCCATAGCCCTAGCCACAATAGCCAGCAGCAGACATTACCACCGTAGAGTAACGTAACTGATGCATATAATGGCTCAAATAGTAATGGTACAGGCTCAACAACCAGTTAGGGTTCTTGTGGTTCAACCAATTTATCTTGATGAAGGATTTGTGAGGGTGAGCGAGTTCTTGAAGTTGAGCCCTTAAGAATTCCATGGTTCGAATGAAGTTGATGATCTAAAAAAATTTATTAAGGAGGTTCATCAGATTTATGACCTAATGAGGGTTATGGATGTTTTTAGGGTTGACTTGGAAACATATCATTGTAGAATATTTCTAGGTCATGGTGTGATTTATGGGGAAGAACATACGAGTAGGAACTTTTCGTCCATCTTAGGATGAGTTTGAGACCTTGTTTAGGGGCCGACTCTTTCCAAGAGATAAGAGAAAGGAGAGAGTGAGAGAGTTTCTGAGTTTGAAGTAGGTACCCATGTCTATGTCTTAGTATGGTATCAGGTTCATAATGTTGTTGTGGTATGCACCTGATATGAGTGTTGATATGAATACCAATATGGATATGTTCGAGTCAAACCTTCCTCCTCTTTTGATCCAGGCTGGGAGAATAGTTATGCTTAGAAGTGAGATTGATATTGGTAGGTTGATGGTTCATATTTAGCAGATTAAGAAGGATAAGGCTAAGATATGAGAGAGTTATTAGAGTAAGAGGGATAAAACTAGTTATCCTAAGTCAAGTCAGCTTAAGTCTAGTGGATTCATATAGCAGCAATAGAATGGTAAGGGATCAATCCCTTCTTCTATGAGTTTCTAATATTCGAATGGTCAACAGAGTAGGCCAGCTCAGTTGGGTAAGTGGAGTGTTACTCTTACCAGTCCAAAGTGTGGAAAGGTCCATTCAGGTTAGTATAAAGCTGGGAAGAATATATGTTTTTTGTATGTCTAGTTAGGTCACCACCGTCGTGATTGTACTTTGCAGAATTGTTATTCTTGTAGGATGCCAGGGTATAGGCAGAGAGATTTCCCATGGTCATACAGAATGGTTCCAAACCACAGGGTATTCCAGCAATAGCTCCAATAGCATGAGTTAGATATGGTACACTTTGATATTATTCTTTACTGAGAGAGTCTACCGTAGTTGTCCCATTTCTGTTTTGAGGGTGGTTGTTCCTGCTGATTTGTATGAGTTAGATATGTTAGAATTTGATATTATTCTTTGCATGGATTGACTCCATTCATGTCATGATATTGTTAACTACAAGACTAGAATTTTCCATTTTTGTCACAACCCAAACTAAGATCATAATGGCGCCTACATTCCACTTGTAGGACAACCTATCCCTATATCTTAGAGCAACAATAAATGGGATATAACAACTCACAACTACCAACAGTAAATAAAACAATACAATAAAGCTAACAACAGATATATATGTATATACAAACCCAACCCATGACCTAGTGTCAGTGGAATACTGAGCTACAGATAGAGTATCCAAAAGAAATATAAAACATATATAAGCTCTTAAAATACAAACACAAACTAAGGCATAGCCTTCTAGGAAAAAACTGAGCAGACATCAACTAGAGAGAGACACGATCAACTTGTATGCTTGAAGCTCACCATAAACTCTGAGTTGCAGCAATCTAATATGCATGATCACACCTCCTGCGATGACCCACACCTATATCTACACTATAAAACAGTGCAGAAGTGCAGTATGAGTATCATAAAAAAGGTACCTCGTAGGCATCGTATGTCGATCGATAATAAATAAAGCATAAGTAAGGTAAAGTTGAGGATAGAAAAAACACCAAATAGTAAGTAAACCAGGAATTGAAGTTAACTACTCAGTTAAATAAACAACAGGTATGATAAGAAACCAGGCACAATGTATAATAGATGCAAGGCCTAAGTAATTAGGTCTAAGACTTCTTCCCTAATTAATAATTGACTATCACATAACCTCAAAGAATCAAATACCAAAAACGTACCTGAGCTCCAGCTGAGTATAGATAATAACACGATAAGAGGATAGTGAATAAATGTACCTAAAGTCATAAATTAAAGTAAGGAACAAATATAACCCAAAACGCCGCCCATAGTACCCCTTGGTAAAACAAAAATAAAACATATAAAACCTACCTGACGATTTATCTAATCGGCAGGAAAAAATAGAACGGACAAGGGACTCACTGTGAATTCCCCAATAATCCTAGAAAGTACAAAAAACAAGTTAGAATGAGTTCAATGGGGTGAGAATAGTATACCATAGGAATAAACATTGCACATCTCCGAACTCTAAAGGTGAGAATAGTAGACCATAGGAATAAACATTGCACATCTCCGAACTCTGAAGTCTGAGCTCCTTCACTTTAGGACCCACACCTCATTAGTGAAACATTGACTTCACATTAGAGACTCACGCCTCATAATTAGGTGTAGGTTCACGACCAACAACCAGCACTGGGATCGGACCCTAAGCATATTCACACCAGGCCTGCACCCTTTAGATTGCTAATACATAAGCCGCGACAGTCAAAATCTAGCCAGTTATACTTGAAAATAAAATTGTACCAGACGTGGTCCTGGAAATAGTGTACATATAGATATAAGAAAATATTTTTGATTTTAGGCCATTAAATCCTCCCTTTCAGTTAATTAAAAACCTATCAAGAAAACTGTGGTACCAAGACCACACCTATACTCACCAAACCAAAACACAAGTTCAAATGCATGATTGTAGCACAACAATGGAATGGATGAGTCTAAAACACAACTAGGATCATCCAGAGCCACTAGCTAAGAACAAATAACACTCTAAGTCCTCACAGTACCTCAACCCTACCTTTAAGGTTTCGAAGACTGCCAATAGCAGGCAAACTAGGATTATGCTAGATTGGTAACTCCTATATCCACACGTGGGGTCAAAATGAAGTAGAAAAAAACCAATGGTAATAGAGGAAACAACGAAAAGATAAGCTAATTGGGAAATGTTAAGGAACACGCGTTCAAAAAATAAACTCAGTCAGACTCCAAATAGGTCCTCAAATGGACAAGAAAAGATCTGTAAGATGGATAAAACTTTCAAGAAAATACTTAGGGAATCAATTCTATGAAACCAGCCCATATCAAGGAGAAAATAACAAGAAATAATTCTCACATCTTCTATCTCAAAATTTCCTAGTTAGCAACATAAATTCACCACAACTTAGAAAGGAATTCACAAAGCCACCATGGAAACCCATGCACAATAGTTAGGAGAAGAAGAGGGAGGATAAGCTCGCCTAAAATAAGAATGAGGTGCTAAGAAATGATTCCCAAGACTCCACCAAAAATATCCCAACAAATTCCCTTGATTTCATTCGCAAAAGACCAAGAATTGAAGAAGAAAAAAGAGGTTTTTGCATGGGTTCTATTTTTAAAATTTTTGAAAATGACATATATATGAGGCCCAAGAGTGGTCGACTAATCGTCCTTGGAAAATTTATCAGACCAAATGGCCAATTTATTGTCCAACCTATAGATTTTAGACAATGGTTCTAAAACTTCCAAAAAGGGATCAAAATGGAAACCAAGTCCAATTTTGACAAATAAATCATGCAAATTGGATGTAAAATATATTCTAGACCTAAAGGAATCAACAAAGAAACCAACAAAACTTGTTTGAGAAAAAAGAACACCCAAATCAAACTGAATAAAATGGCATAACTTTCTAACTTTCATAACGGATCCATAAAATGAGTTCGGACAACTTAGATAGAACACCACTAAACCAACTACCCCAAATTAAAAATTACCGACTACCCTAAATTAAAAATTATGGAGCTGATGGAAACATTTGAATTCTGATACTGTGCTTTGACCACCAAAATCCATCCCAGGCTCCAAATCGAACTCCAATTAAAATAAATTTCCACAAAATAGATCAAACTCAAAATGAAAGCCCCGAGACTTGAAATAATTGTCCAACCAGACAAAAATCAAAATTTCAAAGCTAACAGAACTATCAAAATTTGATTTTGTACTTTATTTTCTAAGAATCCACTCTCCAGTCCACTATTTCAAGGTTAAGGCTTTAAAATAGGGAAATTGAGATAAAAAGCTATAATACTGCCAGGGAACAAAAATAACGGACCCAAAAAGTCATAAATGACTTGTGGAAGATATTAAAAGGCTCTAAAAATTGAAAAAGCAGGAAAAAAGTAAATGACCATATGGAACACTATAGTTTCCAACTTCGTGATAGACCTTTTCCTTGAATGGAGTAGAGCTATTCATAAAGGTAGGTTCATTTCATATCTTAAGGCTAGAAATATGATTGCTAAGGGGTGTATTTATCATTTGTTTTGTTCTAGGACTATGAGTCCAAGACTCCTGATATCTAGTCTTTCCATGTTGTCCACAAGTTTTTTTATGTGTTTCCTGAGGATTTACCTGGTGTCCCTTTGTATAGAGAGATAAACTTTGGTACATATCTTGTTCTAGGAACTCATCCTATTTATATTCCTCCATATAGTATAGAACCAGTTGAGCTTAAAGAGTTGAAGGACCAGTTGGTCAATCTTTTATGCAAGGGTTTGGCGATCCAAGTGTGTCTTCTTGGGGTGATCCTGCCTTATTTGTGCATAAAAAGATACTTACCTTTGTATGTGCATTGATTGCTAAAAATTCACAATAAAGAATAAGTATCTCATTCCCAAGATTGATGACTTATTTGATCAGCTTCAAGTTGCTAGCCACTTTTCTAAGAATAACCTTTGATTTGGTTATCATCAGCTTAAGGTCAAAGACTCATATATTGTGAAGACATACTTTTGTACTCGTTATGGCCATTTTGAGTTCGTGGTCATGTATTTAGTTTGAATAATTCTCCTAAAGCCTTCATGGACCTCATGAAAAGGGTTTTCAAGCCCTACTTGAACCTGTTTATGATAATCTTCATTAATGATATTCTTGTTTACTCCAAAATTAAGGAGGAGCATGTAATCCATCTTTGAGTTATTCTTCAAACCCTTAGAGAGCGCCAATTTTATTCTTAGTTTTCTAAGTGTGACTTTTTGCTTCAGTCAGTCTCCTTTCTTAGTCGTATCATTTCTAGCCAGGTTATTTGGTAGATTCCCAAAAGATTGATTATATCCAAAATTGGACAAGATCTACCTTTCTATCATACATCTATATTTTTCTAGGTCTAGATGGGTATTATTGTATATTTTTTTAGGTCTTCTCTTCCATAGACTCTATTTTGAACCATTTGACTCAGAAGAAGGTGAATTTTGAGTGGTCTGATGCTTGTAAGAAAAGATTCCATGAGTTGAAGGATAGGTTGACTTTTCCTGAGGGGCTTATGGTGTATTTTTATACTTCGAGAGTTATTCTTGATTGTGTTTGATGAAGTATGGTAAGGTAGTATCTTATGCTTCTTGACAGCTTCTCATGAGAAAAATTACTCTACTAAAGATCTTGAGTTAGCAGCTATGGTTTCTTCCTTAAAATTATTGAGGCACTACTTGTATAGAGTGCATGTAAACGTCGTCACCAATTATAAGAGTTTCAGTATGTATTTGATCAAAACGATTTGAATATTTGACAAAGGATATAGCTTGAGTTTTTGAAGGATATGACATGACAATTTTGTATCATTAGGGCAAGGCCAATGTAGTGGATGATGCCCTTAGTATATTTCCTCTTGAATACTATCTCATTGTTGATGAAAATAAAAAAGAGTTAGCTAGAGAGGTGAATAGGATTTCGCACCTTGGAGTTACAATGATTGATGCAAAGTATGGTGGTATGCTTTTTCAGAATGCTTCTGATTCATCTCTTGTGGTGGAGGTGAAAGAGAAGCAAGATAGTGATTCGATCCTTGTATAGTTAAGACATGCAGTCCATAAGCATAAGGTGAAACTTTTCTCCAATAGGTTTTATAGTGTCCTTCGTTATCAGAGTTGCCTTTATGTACCAGATGTTAATGGGTGAACGGGTCACGCACCGAGCATATCCCTTTGGGGAAGACATCCTTAGTCACTAAGTTACCCTATAAACCTCGAAAGAACCACTCGGATTATGCATATCTCTCTTATCTCACTTAGCGGAAGAAGTAATAATAATATCATAAGTATAATAGGCTCCTCACAATAATCAACAAATAGTCTCAATAATAGAATTGACAAATTCGAGTCTTAAACCACATACATCTTAGTGTAAAAGCCTCTACTAGCTAATAATGGACTGCTATCACTAGAGTTTAATAGCTAGTCTCTAAAACATTAAATAATAAATCATAAAGCTAAAGTCTAAGCTCTAGAACCACAAAGTAAATAACTCAATAGCTTGCCACGAAATTAAGTGAGGACTCACCAGTCTTCTAATCTTCTAAGAATGCAAGTAGTGTCAACCTCGAACATCTGGATGGTTGGAAATATTTGCATGGGGGTTAGCACATGCGACAAGAAAAGAATCAACACATAAAACATATACTGAGTACTTGAGCAAGTGTAAAACAGGACATATAATGTAATGATAAGTACTATGAAATGCATGACAGTAAATCTCATATTCATCTCTAACTCAAATAAGCATTTTTGCTCTTTATAATGAAAGCAGTTAAAAAGCTCTTCTCTTAAGTAAAATCGGCTAAAACTACTTAACTCTTTAGTTTTTAACAAAAAGATAAAGACTTAGTTAAAGAAAAATTTTCACTTCCTTCCTTTCTTAATTGTCACTTTTATTTTTCTTTCTGGGAGTTTCAATGACCGACATACCTTAAGGCATAAAGAGACAAAGTCCACGTATTACCCTATGTGTAGGGGCTCCTAACCTTGCCAAAGGGAAATGACACTATCTCTAGTGGATCCAACTAGAATACAAGCAAACTTACTGGGACAAAATAATAATAATACCTACATTAGGCTGCGCAGGTTGGGCTATAAGAGCCTCTGCCCACCCTCGGTGCTAATACTTATCCCATAAAAATATAATTACTGTCATTAACTTTATCTTTCAAGCTTCTTGACTAGTGTATATTCTATAATGAAGCACTAGACCTTATCGGACTCTTAGGGTTACACTTTTAATTTATCCAAAATAGGAAAATATAGTCAAATTAGAATCTTCATTAGCTTCTTGTTTCACAACTCATCAATTAATCAATAAAATCAGTATCTTCCTCAATTAAACTTTATTAACTAAAATAGTTAATTAGACATGCTTCAAATTCATACTTCAAATCATGAAGTAAGTCAATAATTACGTCACTTAAATGCTCTATTCAATTTTTAAGAATAAACCTTGAAAACGATCATCAATTCTTACCTCAAAGCTTTTTTCTTTCTTTACTTCAATTATGAAAATGTGCCAACTCATGAGGAATATCATAATTAAATACTCACCATGAAAATTTCATAATCTAACTCAAAAGCATCAATTAAATCATCACTTCACGGAGTCATATTTCATAGAATTAAACAATACACGAAAATGTCAAAGGAAATTTCAAAAAATACCCCTCATTAAGCATACTAGATTAGTCACGGAGTGTACTTGTACGACTCATGGAGTGCCTCTCCTTGATTTGTACTATGAGTGAAGCTTACTAGAAACCATCCCTTATCCCACAAGTCAAGATTATGAGTCGTGGTCTTCAACTCCATGACTTGTGGTGTGCTTCGTACAAGTGGGACAGAAGGTGTTGTTTTCAAAGCTTCAACAGTATGAATAGGAAGCACGATTGTGGTCTGGAATAGTACGGGGTGTGGTTGGGTCTCGTGGATCCTCAATAGTGAAAGCAAAAGCTTCTGGCCATCAGTATGACTCACTTCATGAGTCGTACTATTGCACACCATGAATTATACGGCAGGAATCCAGGAGTCATACTATGCACCTGGGAACATTTCACAGCAGAACAACCTTAAGTAAAATGCACATAAACCTTTACTCCAAACTCAAAATGATACACGGTTTATTGCGTTGGAAACTAGACCGCAATACCTTTCTGTGCTTAGTTCATGGTATTTAGTGAAGAAAAAAATATGATCGTTTAAACTTGACATAAGCACGAAATAAGATCAAAACCTAGCTTATTGAAAGAGCCTCAAACTCAACTTTGCATTATGAGATGTTTAAGACCTTAAATAAGCTAAGACACTCATTACCCATCTATTTAGGACTTTATCAACTATAAAAAAAGTTTCAAGGTGTTAAATTATCTTTCCTTTGGGATTATTCATCCTCGAATGAAGGCAATAACTAGAGTAGAAAGAACTCAACTACTAAGACTGACCAACTGAACATGATATAAGTATGACATAAATATGAATCCAATGAATTTTATCAAAATAAATCTAAATATGCTACAAAATTATTTGATAAACATGAAAAATGCAACAACTAACCTCCACATCAAAACTAGTCAAATAACACATAAATGCACAAATAGGGACTCATGTACTATTGCCCCAACTCAAACTCAATATTCTACTCAAATTATGCATGAATACACTCAATGAACTCATGCGGTGCTACATGCTACATACTCAAACTAAATTGGGCAAAAAACGAATAAAGAGATTATTACCTCGAGAAGGAATGAAACTCAAAGGGAACAAATGTGGATATCTACTCATTATATCGACATCTGCCTCCTATGTAGCTCTCTCAACTGCTTGTCTCCCCCATATTTCCTTAACTGATGATATCTCTTTCTTCATGAAATTATAAACCTGTCTATCAATAATCTAAACGGGGACCTCCTCATAGGTCAAATTATCATGAATCCTAATATCCTCAACTGACACTATCAAAGATGGATCACTTATGCATTTCCTTAATAAAAAGAGATGATGCACAAGGTGAACCACTGCTAATTCTGTTGAAAGATCCAATCCATAGGAAACTTTACCTACCCGACTCAACATTTAGTAAGGCTTGATGTACCTTGGACTCAACTTTCCCTTTCCCTTCATAGGAGAGACGTTCGAAAATACCCAATCACCAAAATCAAACTCTAACTCTCTCCTCCCATATTTGCATAAGACTTGTACCTACTCTGGGTTGTTCTCAACCTCTATCAAATAGTCTAAACTTTGTTTGTAGCATTAAGAATAACTTTGGACCTTTAACAGATGCTTCACCAACCTTGAACAACCCAATCAGAGACCTACATTTTCTCCCATGCAATGCCTCAAATAGAGCCATCTGAATACTCGCATACAGATATTGTTGTATGCAAACTTAATCAAAGGCAGGTGCTCATCTCGTTTACCCTTGAAATCAATTGGGCATGGCCTCGACATATCCTGATAAGTCTTTATACAGCCTGTCCATCTATCTACAAATAAAAAGTCGTACTCAACTAAACTTAGGTACCAAGACCCCTCTAAAATGATCCCTAAAACTGAGATGTAAACTGTGAACCATGATCTAAGAGAATAGAAAAAACTACACCATACATACGAACAATCTCCCTCAAGTAGATCTTACCACACTGCTCTTTTCAATAATTGGTGTGAACAGGTAGGAAGTGAGCAGACTTAGTTATTCGGTCTACTATAACCCATATTGAATGATACCTCTGGGCTAATGGTATACCGGTGATAAAATCCATATTAATCACCTCCCACTTCCATATTGGAATCTCAAACTACTGTATCTCACTTGTTGTTCTCTAGCACTCTATGTTCACTTGCTAACAATAGGACACTTGTCTTCAAACTCTGCTATGTCCTTCTCAATACCTTCCCACTAATACACCTTTATTAGATCTTTATACATCTTAGTAGCTCAAGGATGAACAGACTACCGGAACTTTGAGCCCCTGACATAATCCTCTCTCAAACATCAACTATTAGAATACATAGGTGATCTTGATAATGAAGGACCCCATCTCCCTCTTTGGAAAAACCCTGCACCTTCTGCTTTTGTACTGTATCTTTCATCATAGATAGAATAAATCACTATATTGATTCTCCTTCACCTCAATAACAAGAGATGACTCAGAAGCATTCTGAAAAAGCATACCACCATCCTTTTCACCAATCAACAACCCCAAGGTGTGAAAGCCTATACACCTCTCTAGATATCTCCCTCTTATCTCTATCAATATACGATGAACTCCCTAATGACAACCTTCTAAGGGTATAAACCACTACATTGGCCTTGCTCATATAATACATCACAGTCATGTCATAATCCTACAATAACTCAAGCCACCTTTTTTCTCAATGATTCAAATCCTTCTATTCAAATACATGTTGCAAACTCCTATAATCTGTGAAGACATATTAATGCACCCCATACAAGTAGTGTCTCCCCAATTTCAAAGTACAAAGCATAGCTGTAAGCTCAAGATCATGGGTAGGATAATTCTTCTCATGAACCTTAAGTTTTCTAGAAGCATGAGCTAAAAACTTACCATGCTTCATCAGAACATAACCCAAATCAACTGTCAAAGCATCATAATACACCAAAAACCCATTGGAACTATTAGTAAAGTCAACACCGGATCAGATGTCAACCTATCCTTCAACTCCTGAAAACTCATCGAATAAGCATCAGATCACTCAAGTGAGCATATATGGAAGAGAAACCCAAGATAAATCCACGGTAATACCTAGATAAATGAAGAAAACTATGAATATCAAAATCAATTTTTTTAGAATCTACCCGTATACCCTCTATAGAAATAATATGACTAAGGAAGGAGACTGACTGAAGCCAAAACTCACATATAGAAAACATAGCATAAAGATGACACTCTCTAAGGGTCTGATGAACAACTCTAAGATAGTTTGCATGCTCCTCCTCACTTCTAGAGTAAACTAAAATATCATCAATAAAAACAATCACAAATAAGTCCAATAGGTCTTGAAAACCCTGTTCATGAGGTCCATGAAAGCTGTGAGAGCATTAGTCAAACCAAAAGACATGACTACGTACTCAAAATGTCCATAACAACTATGATAATCTTTCTTCTAAATATCTAACTTTATAACCTTATGCTGATGATAGACATAATGAAGATCAATCTTAAAAAACTATATAGCACCTTGCAGCTGATCAAAAAAGTCAAAAAATTTCGGAATGGGATACATGTTCTTAATTATGACTTTTTCAGATGATGGTAATAAATGCACATATGTAGGAACGATCTTTCTTATGCACAAACAATATAAGAGCACCCCAAAGAGACACTCTTATATAGATAAACCCTTGTCTTAAAGATCGGCTAATGGGTTCTTCAACTCTCTAAGCTCAACTGGTGTCATCCTATATGGTGGAATAGAAATAATTTGAGTGTCTGGAACAAATGTATATCAAAGTCTATCTCCCTATTTGTAGGGACACCAGGTAAATCTTCAAGAAACACATTAATAAATTTTTGGACACAAAGATGGACTGGATATCAGTAGTCTCAAACTAAAAGTCCTAGACTCAAACCAAATGATAAAGGAACACCTTATAAATCATTTTTATATCCTTCAGATAGGAAATCAACCTACCCTTTGGGATATTTTAACTACTCTCCAACTTAAGGATAGGTTTATAAGGATGATGGAAGAGGACAACTCAAGTCATACAGTTAATAATAGCATGACATGAATTGAGCCAATCAATTCCTAGAATAATATCAAATTCAACCATATCTAACTCATGTAAATAAGCAGGAATAACTCTCCCCAGAACAGAAATGGGACAACTACGATAGACTCTCAAAGCTAGAACAAAATCACCGATAGGTGTAGAAATAAAGAATGGATCAACTAAAACATCAAGATCTACACCAAACTGTATAGAAACATACCCCTATATGATAAAAAGAGTATATATAGGGTATAACAATGCATAAACATCCACCTCATAAACTCTCAACATAACTGTCACTATATTAGCTGAATGCTCCTAATCCTAATGAGAATCCAAATGATATAAATGGTTTTGATGCTGGCCTCCACTAGTAGAAGTAGTAGCACCTTATTGAGGATGGCATGCTGCTAGAGCTACTGCTGGAGTACTAGCTTGTGGTATGGCACCACCTTATTGAACTATAAGATAATCTCTCTGCTTATGCCCCGGAAACCCTAAAGAATAACAATTTTTTGATAGGAAATACTGAACACTATGACCAATCTAACCACACCCAAAACATCCATTCTTTTCGAGATGAAACTGACTCAAATGGACCTTACTATACTTATAGACAGTAGCACTACTCTGCTAAGTCGATTGAGCTATCCTACTCTATTGACCCTTCAGAGGTCAGAAACTCTAAGAAGAAAGGTTGATACCTTACTATTCTGATGCTTCCCTTCTGGGTGATATGATCTACAACACATAAAGCATGAGTCAATAGAGAGAATATCTCAGAGTAAACACCAAAGCATAAAGTAGAACATCAATAAAGGGAAACATTTCTTAAACGTTATGCATCCTCCCAGTCATAGAAACCAAAACATTTTTTAAACTTTATACATCCTCCCAGTCATAGTGACGCAGTCACACCCACAACTAATGTTCTGTAATGACCCTCAAGGTCATTTATGATAAATGTGCAGTATCTTGTATCCTAGGGCATTTCGGTAGTTGCCCCAGGTCATTTATGACTTGC
>JBDJHY010559784.1:0-16746 GCA_039654485.1 Withania somnifera
TCCAAAGTTTTTACATGTTTAAGTGGCATAACTATAGAGGTTCCTCCATTTTACATGTCTAACACCCACAAAAACAATATAAAACTTTAAGTAGAATGGTCAAATCTTCGAAATCAAAAGGGAAAGCTACTGAAAAGTAGATGAATTTCTTAGCGAAGAAAATTAATTGGAAATACACCACACCACAATGGGAAATTAGACTTAAGAGTATTGGGTTGGGCATACTTTTAAGAATAAAATTTTAAAAAGTATTATATTGCATGTGAAATAAGTAGAGTAAAATCAAATTAATGATTAAAAGGTATAAATATTTTTAATTATTTATGAAAAACTAATAGCATAAATTTAAATAATTATAAAATTTATGTATATAATTTATTGGTTCGGTTTGGTTATTAATATATTTTTTTTGTAAAACTAAAACAAAACCAAATATTATTGGTTTTAAAAATTTAAAACCAAACCAAAATAAATGTCGATTTTTTAATAGATTTGTTTTGTTTTGCGGTATGGTTTGGTTTTTAACAAACTGTGAACACCCCTAGATAAGAGGGATGTTTTTGATATAGTCAGACTAATTATAGGATGAGGGATTTCCCCTCTACCAGGCAGGGTAATGGTGGAAACTAGTCTCATTCTATAGTTCCAGCAGCTTAATTCGGTCATCTGACTCATCAGGGTACCACCTTCAATATTGGTGGTGGTCAGCTTCAGAACCATCTTTATGCACACGGTTCATAATAGGAGTAGAAGGACTTTCAAGATGTGGTAACGAGTATGTTCTAGGTTCATATCTTAGATGTCTATGTATTATTAGACCAAGGGGCTACCTATCTTTCATCCCTCCGTACATTGCTATAAAATTTGGATTCAATACAGAGCAACTCTTGGAGTCCTCCACAGTCTCCATTCCATTAGGTGACTTAGTTATAGCAAAGAAAGTTCACAAAAATTTCCAAGTATTACTTCTCAAAAATTAACCTTAGTTGATCTAGTAGAGCTTGACATAGTAGATTTTTATGTCATCACAATGTCCACCCCTACCATACTGAGTAGCACATTTATATGGATAACCACCGTCCTTTCCTTGAGTTGAAACAACTTTGATAGGAAGCGTATGAATAGGAGTTGGAATAGAAAGAGTCAAAACCACAGTTTAACCAATATCCCTCTAGGGTAAATCCTTTAAAATACAACCAATGCAACCACACTTATAACTAGGTCCTTACGATCTCAGGACTAGATGAACTGGTTTCACCAAAATGGCCCTACGACTTGAAGAACCCAAAGTAATACCTCTCAGAACTGACCCTACCAGAAGTTTGTAAAAGAAGACTAAATTGGATGAGTAGACTATCCTTGATGCTAACTTTGAGGTAGGATCATGCCCCAAGATCTGGAGCCCCTACCAAAAAATATAGAACCATATAACCGACCTTGCTAATGGGGCCTCTTATCCTCCCTACTTCTGTTATCGTGAGCAAAGTTCTCAATTGTACGACATGTCAAGAATAGACTACAAATATAACCAAGTAGAAACCAATATTTTTTCATTCTGGCAAACAGTTGTATCCAACCCAAACACAAAACGATGGATCCTTTTTGCCTTAATCGAATATAATTATCCCCATACTTTGATGATTTATGGAATTGGGCCTCATACTCATTCACAGTCATAGTACCCTACCGAAGTCTAAGACGATCCTCCCTTCTCCTATCCTGCTCTGTGAAGGAGATGCATTGCTCTAACAAAGCATCACAAAAATATCTCCAAGTGAGAGGAGTGGGATCGAATGACCTGGTCGTAGAAAAGACCTCCACCACTACTTGGTAAGGCCGCCCATCTTGCAGATAGTAAAATATACACCATGAGACTCCAATAGGTTGAGATTATTGAAATCCTCCTTACACCTATCAATAAAGTCTACCACATTCTCACTAGGAGTTTTGGTGGACCTAGGAGGATCTAGTCTCTTACATCTACCTAAAGCCTTCTAATCAGAGTTTGACATAGGTAGGTGTGAAGTAATGGGTAAAGCAATAAAAGAAGTAGGCACTACTGATGTTGGTGTAGTATATGGACAAGTTAAAATGGAAGCTGGAACTCCTAAACTAACTAGATAAGCCAATACATATAGTGGTTCTCCCAACAATAACAATTCAAGGTTGAAGTCTGAACCCCACTTGTTGGTTGAATCTTCATACCCAAAATTTGTAACATAAAGATCCTCATATCTAATGTCAAAACTAGAACTGAAGATGGCATATGAGAAAACAAAGTTGGTCCCTGCACCTCCCGTGGCTACTGAAATAGTACATGATTAGGCTTAATATTTGCATCTCTAATGGAAAAGACAGATCTATCCGGTGCTTCTACTCTAAGCACGTCCTCAACCTCGACCTCTACCATGATCTCAAACTCTACCTCGTCCTCTAGTTGGTAGTGAAATAGGCTTTTTATCTATTGATGCTGCCTATGATCGTGTACTTTCCATTTGGGTAAGAGTGAATAACAAAAAATTAGATTTTGAGAGACCACCTACGATACATGTTTTACATACAAATGAAAAGACAATGAATTCCTAGAGATGCCACTCTAGCCTCTTGAAGATAGGATACAGACATCATCATACCCAACTCAGAGAACTCTACCAGATATGTCATGATCCAATTTCTTGAGTCATGAGGGCACCTACATCTTACCGTAGAAAACCACTGAATAAGTATTAAGATCTAGAATACATAGAAGAATTGGAAGAAGAGTTATTAATATAATAGGGTAAAGGATAGCCGGAAGTCTAATACTATGAAACGAAATCCCAAAACCTGATATTTGATACATGAGCCACTAATATAAGTACACGTCTAAAATAAAACACAATATATATCCTTAATATATTTGAAAATAACAGAAAAGAAAGAAGATAAATTAAACTCTGAACTCCAATAGCTTTCCTCTACCTGAGCAATGGATAATCCAAATGAACCAAGAGGATTAGTAGTAAATAGTCATACTCGGGCTTTACAAAAAAAATTTATTAGTGTAGTATGAGTACCAAATGACTGAAGCAATATGGTGCTTAGCATGATTCATCTACCAACTAGGGCTATATATGAAATAAAAGTAGTAAATACATAGAAAAGGAACAAAGTCAATAAAATCAAAGAAGTAGAGAAAATACAGAGAAACTAGCTACCAGGTTAGAAGCAAATAAGTATCCTAGAGAGAATAGCTAACAATAATGAAGATTCAACCAAACAAAGGAGAGAACGTACATGAAATCATACTCATCTAAAAAGATATAAATAAAAATAACAATACTGGCAGTATACTAGTAATCTCAAATAATGAGAATAGGAAATAATGGATAACTACATACGAGTGCCAAAATAATACCAGCACAATAGAATCCCAAAGGATATGCATAACCAATAACCGTGTATTAGAATAGTAATAAGAAAATGAAAAATCGCAATGGCCTCCCACAAGACCGAGATATAGAAACAAGTGTATACAAAACTTCGGCCTCCATTATGATTAGAGAGTACAACCAAAAAACAGCAATCAATGGTAGAATATGGATAATGAGATGATATAATGATAGTATAGTAGACTTGAATTCTCCTCTTTCAAACTCGCAAGCCCGACTAGTAGGACCTATGGAAAGACATAACCCTTATACCATTACTCCCCCTTATATTCCCTCTTCCAGTCTCCCACAAGGTTGAATCAAATATCCATAGAGGCTGCAACGTCATAAAACTCATAACATAAATGGTACTCGAACCTCAATCGAGTCTATATCAATATTAAGTATAAATGATCGTGCCTAACCACAACTGGGTCTAAAATTTGAATAATATCAATTTCTATCCCGTAACTATAACAAAGTCGAGTAATATCTCAAAATGGTGATTACAACTTTACTTAGCCTTTTATCATTGAAAACTGGTAAAACATCTTCTAGTACCCATATTAATTTCATAATCCTATATACGGGCCTACAAGGTCATACAAAGTTTCAAATTCAGAGATTTTGGGCTCTTGGCCATAAAATAGCAAACCAATGCATAAAAACCATTTTTCATGATGATGTTATGCTCAACCAAAAAAAGTAAATAACAATAAGTCCTATTGGCCCAGAATAGGCTCGATATCTATAAAAATCATAGCCAATCATAATGTCTATAACTAAGAGATATTTCCCATAAATCCCACCATATATCTTCCAAAGGCAATAAGGACCACACAAGATCATAAGGTAATGTACAACTGCAAATGGAACACCAACGTATAAACAATATGCAGACTAAAAAAGGGAAAAAGTTGAGGATACCAAACCTAACAACCCAACCCAAGAATGGCTAATTACTACAATTATTTCCCATATCAAAGATCCTACAAACCTAAAATCAATAATTATAGTCGGGGAAAAAATTCAAGTCAAAACGAGCCTACAAACCTAAAACTCAAAACAAAAGATATCAAAATGCTCATCATATTGTAGGAAACTCATACCCAATATTTGGAGCTAAGACGAGCGAGAAATGAGCTAAAATTAATGAATTTAAGTGAATAACAAACTTTTGAGAATTTGAGAAACTTTGGATGAAATTTGAGTAAAAACTTGTCAATAATTGAAGAATAATCAAATAAATATTGTTTCCTACAACACCAAATATCACTTGCAATGGACCTATCCTAAAACTCCAAACAAAAGGTACCAAATGCTCATCATATTGTAGGGAACTCATACCCAATATTGGAGCTAAGATGAGCGAGAAATGAGCTAAAATCAATGGATTTAAGTGAATAACAAACTATGAGAATTTAAGGAACTTTGGATGAAATTTGACTGAAAACTTATCGATAATTGAAGAATAATAAAATAAATATTGTTTCCTCCATCACCCAATATCACTTGAAAAGACCTAAAAATTTTCAATGGAGTATTTCGAGTGTTTGGAAGTGAACAGTTAACGAAATAGGCTGAAATTTCATATTTCTAGGTATTTATACCTATTGGAGGCATTTGTTGCGATCACATTGCTTAGGCTCATGATTACGACGATGGAGAAAGGTACACATTGTAATTTTGTGTGAGACACATCGCAATCGCATAAGGAAAAGGGACCATGGGTTATGATCATGTGAAGGGATGATGCAATCGCGTAGAGTAGATAAAACAGAGCTTTGTGATCACATATATGAATGTCATGACTTCTAATCGCATTGCATGGCTGCACCTGCAGCTAATGCACCAGTAATTTCATCTCAAAAACCAACTTTGAAGTATTACTTGGGATGCATTTAGAAATTGATGAACAAAAAACAAATATGCTACCTGCATGGAGGTGATATTCCATACTCAACGGAATAGATGAATTTCTAATCCAATAATGTTTTGATGAAATGTTGACTAAAGTTAATTCTAGTCTAAAATTACCAACTTCCAACTGATTACCTGAAATAAGCCCAATTGTCAAAACCCAAACGAACAGCTCACTTGACCCAAACTAAACATTTCAAAATTAATAGTGTAGTCATAATTTCAATCAGAGGTACGTATCATAAAAAGTGAAACAAAGTCATACTTTTAAACTTCAAAATTCCAAAAACACACAAAACCATATAAAACCACAACTAATATAGTGGACATAAACCAAGATCTCATCTAGAACAAAAGACACATTTAGGATATAATAGAACTATCGAAGTCCGATTCTGAGTTTATTTTCATAAAATGTTGACTAAAGTTAATAATTTTAATAATTAATGCTATAAAATAATAAAATAAATATAACAACCAAATGAACAACCCAAGAACCAAATCACCAGTTCTAATGAGTTACAAAAGACTTTGGGTCACTACAAAATATCTCTATGATGTAAGATAATATAAAAGTACACAAATAATTATGAGGGTCATTACACAGTAATACATGAACTCGTTGTCTATTTTGGTGCTCAATCCCTTACTTTCTACACTACTGTAGGTACAAATACCGATGCATCTTGATCATCTCCTTTCAGATGAAGTCTGAGGTTCTAGATTGTGAGAGTTGAGGTAGCTATTTTCCATCCGTCATATGCCTAAACTCTCTTTTTTTCTTAAATACTATTTGAGGATTTTTTATATTTGAGACATGTTTTATTTACATAGTGACACCAGTTTTTGAGTGGGTTTGTATTTGGATTTTATGCTATACCTTCTTTTCTTCTCATTAACTTATTATTTTCTGCATTGGCCCTTATGAAATTATATAGGCCTACCATCTAGGTAGGTTGAGATAGGTTCCTTCATGAAATAGTATTTTGGGTTGTAATAAGTATCAACCTGATGCCACCTGTAGTGTTCAAATAGTTGGTGGGAGCCTTCACGTCACCTACTGTGCTATTATTAATGGCGGATAGCTTTGTGAAGAAGCATGTTAGTATTTGTATGATGTATTTATGAAGTTTGAGATAGTCATATTTCCTAATTAATTTGTTATCTTAGATTGAGAAGTTGATATTAAGGTGCCCATCACCATTGGGAAACAATTCTTGGAAACACAAAAAGCACTTGTTGGTATGGAGAGAGGAGGGAGCTGATGTTTAAGTTAAAGAGTAAAGAGGTGATGTGAAATATTGTTTAGTCATTGAGGAATCCTAGTGAAATTAACACTTTTGTTGTGATTGATTAGATAATATTTCTTCTATTAAGGAGAAGTTTACTATCGAAGCAATGGCTATAGTGATCTTAAACCCTATTTGCTTTTTTGATGAGTATGAATAGGTGAAGAATGCATTGAATGGTAAGGATCATATTACTATCCACCAAAGAAGTTAGATCTTGATGTCCAAAATAGAGTGACTCCTCCAGGGAAACCATATATGGAGGAGCCACCAGTGTTGGAATGTAATCTCGACCCTCTTATTTGAGATATGTGTTACTGAGAACAGATAATACATTGTCGGTCATCATTAAAAAAGACTTGATTGATCCACAGACAAAGGCTCTTGTTTTAGTCATGATAAATTTCAAGTGGTCCACAGTTTGGTTCACAACAGATATCATTTATATTCCACTTGGAATTTACACCCTTAAAATTTTGTTGAAACCAAATAACATACCCAAAATTGAGCATCAGCACATGGTAAATGCAGTAGTGCAAGAAGTGGTAAAGAAAGAGAACATAAACTATCTTGATACAGGTCTAACTCTTTCTTTCTTTCATTTAGTTAGGCGTGGTTACCCAATCAACAATAGTAAGTGGATGAGCTCGATCGAGTGTGCACTAAAGAAAGGTAGGATTACTATTGTCTCGAATGAGAAGAATGAGCTAATCTCTATGAGACCTATCACCTATGAAAGAGTTTACATAAAATACTTGAGGCTAAATGCATGGACTTAGAAAGAACATTTTCCCTTGTTGTTCATGGATTAGATGTTGGACATACTTTTAGGTAGAGGGTGGTACTACTTTCTAGATTGTTTATTTTGGGTATAATCAGATCTCTATAAAATTGGAGGATCAAGCACAAGGCTACCTTCAATTATCCATACATTATCTTTAAATTCCCCAAAAATTCATTTAGACTATGCAATGCACAAATAACCTTCCAGTAGTATATGATATCCATCTTTAAGGATATGTGGAGAATGCCATAGAGTTGTTTATGGATGACTTTTATATTTTAGATTATTCATTTTCTGATTGTTTGTTCCACTTGGAAAAATAGCTAAATATGGAAAATTTTATTTCATGGTCCAAGAAGGTATCGTGCTTGGTCATAAGATTTTAGTCAAAGGTATCAAGGTATACTGAGCAAAGATCAACACTATTTTAAGGTTGCCACCTCCTATTTCTATGAAGTGCATTAAAAGATTTTTCTTGACATGTTTGTTTTTATAGGAGACTCATCAAGAACTGTTTTCAATCTTACAGAAAAAGGCTAAGATTGACTTCAATGATGCTTGATTGAAACTTTTGAATGTTTATAGGAGAAATTGATGATGTCTCTAATTATTGTTACTCTAGACTAGATTATGACCTTTGAGATTATATGCGGTGCTAGTGGTATGGTTTTAGGGTCAGTCCTAGGAAAAATGTAAGAAAAGATATTTCATTTGATATATTACTTAGGAAAAGTTTTGAATCTTTCCCAAAAGAAGTACATTGTCATATGGTGGGAGTTATTAGTTGTGGTTTTTAGATTTGATAAATTCATATCATATTTTGAAATTCCTCGTGACAAAAAAGGATGCAAGTAAGACTAATTAGTTGGATCCTGTTATTACTAGAGTTTGATTTTAAGGTGATTATAAGAAGGGTACTGAAAATCAAATGGTTGACCACTTATATAGGTTAAAGAGTGAAAATAAGAAGGTGATGGGGTTAATATAAGTGATACTTTTCTTGATTAGCAATTGCTTCCTGCATCACACAACTTGATTCCATGGTTTGAAAACTTCACCAACTTCCTCGGTAGTGAAATTATTCCTAAAGATTTGAGCATCCACCTAAAAAGGAAGTTTTTACATGAGGTAATGAAGTACTTTTGGGATGATCCTTATATTTTTAGGTTGTGGGTTGATACTGTGATAAGAAGATGTATCCTTGAGGTAGAGATGATAAGTACTTTGTAGGCTTTGCACTCATCCCGTATTATAAGTGGCCATAACGTGGTTTGGACTGCTCGAAAAAATTCTATAAAGTGGATATTATTGCCCCAATTATTTTAGGATGTGATTGATTTCTTGAAGGAATGCGAAAGATTTTAAAGGCATGGGGGACTATCAAGGAAGAATAAGCTTCCCTTCACCCCGATTCTTGAGATTGAGATGTTTAATACTTAGGAGACTAATTTCATGGGGCACTTTCTGAGCTTGCATGGAATGAAATACATACTCATAGATATAGATAATGTGTACATATGGGTGGAGGAAGTAGAACCTCCACACAATTATGGAAAGAGCATGACTACATTCCTAAAGAGGAACATTATTTCATAGTTCAGCACCCCTAGAACAATTATCAGTGATGGGGGCTACCACTTATGCAATGGATTACTCGACGCATTACTTTATAAGATGGTATATAGGAAAAGATGGAAAGACCTTATCATTTATATACTAATGGGAAATTGGAAGCATCAAACAAAGAGATAAATACTCTCCTGGAAAAGACTATTAATTCAAATCGAATAGTTTGGTCTAGGCACTTAAATGATTGTTTTTAGGCTTACTGTATTTCTTTCAAAACCCCTATTCGTATGTATCCTTAACATATCTTCTATGAAAAACATGCAAATTTCCTGTAAAATTTGAGCACAAGGAAATATAGGCTCTGAAGAAGCTAAATTTTGATTGGAGAGAGGCCTCCGTGTTGAGGCTTGATCAATTGAATAAGCTAGATGAGTTCTGCATTTGGACTATTAAAATGCTTCAATGTATAAGGAAACTATGAAGTTGTAACATGATTAGAAGATCCAACAGAGAGATTTCAGTCCTAGTGATTTGGTTTTGCTATTCAACTCTAGGCTCCATTTGTTCCTTGGAAAATTAAGGTCTAAGTAGTCTAGACCATTCACTGTGACACAAGTATTTCCCCACGGTGCACTGGAACTTGAAGAAAAGTATGGAAAATTATTTAGAATGAAATAAGTAGCATGTTAAGAAATACTTAAGAGCTCCAGATGAAGTAAAGTTGGTAGAGGATCTCACCTTTGACGAAGTTTGAGTAATCAAGGAAGTTGCATTGTGCCATGGCATTAAATCAGAAGCTGCTTGGGAGGAAACCAAATATTTGTAATTGTAATAGTTAGTTTTCTTTTTTTAATTATATTATCATAGTTTTTTGTTTTTGTATAGCTAAAGGGAATGGAAGCAGAGGAAATGCACCCACACAAAATGGGTGAAAAACCAACATCAAGACTCAGTGTTGGTTGTATTGCATGTTCTCTTATGTATCATATAGGAGGACTGAAAAATACACTATAAATTTAGGTGACAAGTAGTGCACCATTATCGTCGCGATATGGGGCTCAACACAGGACGTTGTTTTTATTATTTTTTTATAAAAAGTGAACCAACCACCTGGGTTGACCCGACCCAGGATGTGTTCTTTAAATAACATGGAATAGATAAAAACCCAAATTTTCTAACCTAAGTGATGCACTCTTCTCTCCTTTACTATGTTGCACACATAAACACACAATTCTTCAGATTTCTTTAGTTCTTTTCAATTTTTTCAAGATCACAAGGTATTCTTTTGATTTCAAAATTATTAATGGTTTGTCTCTTATATTGCGTATATTTCTTTCTCTAATATTATATGAATGTAAGTTGGAGTTGTGAATTGTTTAACTTGAAAATCCTATGTAATCTTTATTGAAAGTGTAGATGCTCACAATGCTATGGTTAATATTGTTGCATGTAGAATATATCTTGAGAAAAACATAGATATATTCTTTCCTTTTTGAGATCTGCCTTATGATTGGGATTGAAGTAACATATAATTTAGTGTATGAAACCTTATTGTGATTATGGTACAAATAGGGGTATTGTTTAAAACTTGAACAAATGTGATACCCTTGTGCTTGGTTAATAAAGGAGAAAAGTTCAGTGTACTAATGAGGTATTGATATAGGCTAGTCGATGACATAAAACTAGGGGAAGTTTGAGTACATGAAAAACAGAGACTAATCTACCAAATGCTAGTTAATTAAGTGTGGGGTGGCATTACGCAACCCAAACACTGATTTCATTATCCATTTTATAGTGTGAGCTGATATGTGTAATTATGTATGAGTAGAGGACTATGGATACAAGACAAAATTTGAAGGCTTGTTGCCTTATCTTCCAAAGGATCGAAGAGGTCTCGTACAGTATAAAATCCATAAAAAGTTACACAACCATCTGTGCCATAACGATTGACCTGCAATGGGTTGATTGGGAAGGACTCAAATGGTATGAGGATAAACGTACAATAAGCACCAGCCTATGGAGGCTTGATAGGGCAAGCCTTCTAGCTGACTACCCTCATATCATTGATGACATCCACCAACTCAACTTGGATTTTATTTTCATAGAAATACGGGAAACTAATGTTTACCTTATCAGAGAATTTTATGTTAACTAGTTCCCCAAAACTGTGGGGAGTGGAATAAAAATCAAGGGGCATGTCATACAATTCAATGTGAAAGCATTAAACACTAGTTTTCACACACCACAGGTTGACCATCATGTCACAACCCAAAATATAGTCTTAACGGCACATGTCCTAGACCACATAGACAAGTATGCCTCATGATATCTATAAAGGGTAAAATGCAAAAATAATGAATTAGTGAGAAGAAAATAAGGTATAAAACAAAATCTAACTAGTAAACCTCCCAAATTATGGATTCACAGTTTACAAACCACTAAATCGATAAAATATAATTCTGATACAATACTGGTCTCAATGTAAACTAGTCTCAATAAACAAAAAGTAAAGACAAAGGTAGGGGAAGTCCACAGTGAATGCTGGACTACAGGAAGCTATCCCTAGAACTTTAAAAACTCAGCCTAAACTATGATCTATAATGAGCAAATCAAGCTGCTTTGAGCTCAGAACCTACACAAGTCTAGAAAAGCAAGGGAGTGAGTAACAAAAATAAACAACGGGTTTTCAACAGCATTCCTGGCTTCCCCTAAAACAAAGTAGTGATGAACACCACTACCCCGATAACCCAACCACAATCCTCCTATAACACCAAGTTGTAGAATATATCATTGCTAGCAATTTATATCATAGATATAGTGAGTAAAGGACAACAATAGGAACACTATCTACTAAGCAGAACCAACAATAGTAATATTCTAAAAACAGACAATTGAAATCAAGGCCCATGGACTATAATCGCAATAAAGTATCAATACAACCTCAACATTTATATCACCAAGTAGGTAGTAAAATCAACAACATATTCGAAATAAGTAAGCCACAACTATCTAACTCACCCTCAACCTACCCCAATTGTAGGCCTCCTAATTGATTCAACTCACAACTTTTGGGAAATTCCCACTACTTGTATAATAGGCTCGCAAAGGGAGTCCATCATCACTCATCTAAGTCACCAATAAATGAGTCCATCTATACTGTGAAGGGTACATCCGACCCAACTGAATAATGGAATTATGGATAGGATTCTAAAGGGTATGTCTAAGGTAAAGGAATACTTAATCAATTCTAAATCCATGCCATTCCCTAACACACAACTCCAGCCATTATAGGAAGGGAACACTCAACATTATTGAGAAATGTACTTGTGGGATAGATTTTGAATTGACTAGACCAATATCAATGTCATAAATCATAACCAATCCATAACCATCTCAAAATCAATACATAACCAATGAATATCATCAAATATAGCTGATTTGTACCATCTGTTAGTGCTCTACAAAGTCCACAAAACACAAGTCCATCCGCAATAGAAAGTATATATCTGAAGCTGTCTAGAAATAGACTAGTGGAAAGAGTTATAAATAGGTAAAACAAGGTATAAGAATAATCTAATAAAATAATCCATCATCATGAAATAATAATCACTGGTCTATTCAAATATAGGTCCTCCTTTCAAGTTAGGGTATAACTCATTGGAATATCCCACTCGTTATCCTCTAACTTAAAAATGAGTCCTTTACATCCATATCAGTTCTAAAACAAAGCTTTAATATATTAGACGTTACCTAGAAATACAATTGCAAGATAGGTTATGAAAGAATAGGCCAAAGTAACCATAAACAACTCATAATAACTATTTTGCCTGTCTCGTATCATCATCATTCAATTGTAACCTTTCTCATCCATCTATAGGTTAGGATTCTCTTACTATTTAAACATCATACAATGTCAATGCTACATGCTAAGTAATCAAATCACCATACACTCCTTCCACTTATTTTGTATGGTTAGGACCCATAGAGGCTAGCTCAGACATGTACTACCTTTCACCTTAGACTCTACCGGTAATACTAGCATATCCCATTACCTCAGCATCAGTTTGAAAGACTGTGCAATTCCATCACCTCAACCCTTGGTTGCAAAGGCTAGGTACCATACATATAATCACGTAATCATTGAGCAATCTCATCACCTTAAATCTTGGTTGGCAAGTTCTAGTTCCATGCATATCATTAATACTTACATATATCCGATCTCAAGTGCAAAGATTAACAAATAATAGAAATATCAAAATTAAAGAGAATAATGGCATAACAAAAGTGAATAAGTCAACAAGTCCACACATGGGTGAAGTATCAATTATAATATTAAACCTAGAGTAAGGACCACATATGAGCGTAATCTTTAATAAATGTTCAATAAATAAAAACAAATTCATCGGGTATCACGAATTATATGTGACAAATCAACTCGATAGAGGATAATTTCAAGTCTTTAGCATTGTTTTATTCCTTTGTTTTAACCCCATAACTTGACTCTAGTGTCCAGGTGAGTACTCGTCACTTCATCCATATGAAATCCACTAAATAATCCTATTATTCCTAATTAAACATAAATAAAACATTATAAAGACCTACAACACTTTGTAATATAGTCAATCCTCAACTTGCCTTAAGAAAATGATAAAAAAAATCAAACTGGTGTATTTCTTTGCATTGAGCCTCCAATTCTGTGAAATCTAATAAATTATATATTTTCCATAAGAATTCATAAAAAATACATATATTGTAATACTTTAAACCGGGGTACATGAATTCTCCCAAAATGTCAAAGACAAAAATCCATTTCAAAATTGGAATGTTTCATAAAATTCAAGTTATCCGTAATTTGGTGATATCAAATACCAAGTTAAATTTTAAAATTTGGCTCAATTTGATAGTAAAAATATCAATTTATTCAAAAAAAGTATTGGTATGAATCTCCAAAGTGAATATTTCAAATCATAAGAAATAAAGAATAACCCATGCTTAGAAACCGAAAATAATAAGTATTTGGGAGAAAATCTGCCAAAAGTCTTGAATCCTTGAAAAATCTATCACTTGAATCTTCTCAAAGATAAAAATATATTCTAAGGTGTTTAATAAGGGTTTTGAAACATGAAATGAGGCAAAAATTGTGCAAGTCTCATATATAGCTTAAGAGTGTTTAAAAGTCCCAAAATACCCTTAATAAAAAATCTGGAAGATCTAGAATTTTTGCTAAGCCTTGGTTGTACTGCCCATTTACGGATCATGAGTTCCATGTATGTACCATTCCATAAAAGTTCATGCTTATGGTGAGATCATACGATCCCTTGTATGGGCTTTCTGAGAGCAAATACCAATTTTGTCTCTAACTTTCAAATGGACCTTCGAAACTCATCTGGAACCCCATGAACATAAACCATATATGAATTTTTAGTGTAAATTATGAGAAGGATCAAATGAAACCATCAAAATAGGAATTTGTGGTCCCTTTGACCTGATATTCACCATAGTCGGTGAAACATAAACTTTACTCTAAAATAACAAAATGCACCTGAAACCTATTGAACACTATTCGAAACTTCTTATAGACATAAATCAACCTCTCAGATCCAAATAAATTAAATTTGAGCGCGCGAGCATCAAATGTTGACCAAAGTCAAACATTGGTCTTAGAATTCAACTATGTCTCGTCAAATGAGCTAAAGCAAAAAAGAAGATCCTAAAACCTAAAATGAAGGTCCTCCCAGAGTAATTTTCACATTCTACAGTTGTAGGAACTATCAAAATTCCATTTTGAGACTCTAAACTTTAAATGTTAACTATAATCAATTGTTTCAACTAAAAGGGTTTTAAAAATTGAAAAATTATCAAAGTTTAAAATTTTTAGATCTGATTTAAAAAACAACCCATAAACTAAATAACTACAACTTGGGAAAACTATAAGGAAGGTTAAATGGTAGTTTATGAAAAATTTCACAAATAACCTTTCGAGTTAATTACATCATCCACCACTAAAAACCATGTTCATCCTTGTACATATGAAAATAGGATTTACTTGAAGCCTAAAATAATTTTTTATATCTGGTAGTCATATCTCCCATGTTGCCTCTAAAATTGAGCAAGTAAATTCCTGACCATACTGAGAAATAGACTTGTAGGATGGGTTCCTAAAAAATAGGCCAAAGTAAACATAAACAACTCATCGTAATCATTTTACCTATCTCATATCGTCATTGTTCAGTCATAACCTTTGTCATCCATTTACCATAACCATAAGGCTCTTACCATATTAACATTGTATAATATTAGTACCACATGATAAGTAATCAACTCACCGTACTCATCTATCACTTATTCGATCAGGTCAGTACCTGTAGGGGATAGCTAAGCCATTTACTACCATTAAACTTAGACTCATCTGGTAAGACTATTAAATCCCATCACTCATAATCATCTGGAAAGATTGTTCAATCGTATCACCTCATCCTTGGGTTGGAAAGACTAGGTACTATGCATATCATCACATAATCAACATAGAATCCTATCGTAAGAATGGGTTCCATTCATATTGTTAATACTTACATATATCTGAGCTCAGGGTACAAGATCCAAAAATAATAGGAATATCACATTTAAAGAGAATTATGGAATAACAAAAACGAATAAGTCAACAAGGCCCCACACGAGCGAAGTGTCAATTATAACCTTGAACATGGAAGTAAGGCCCATATGGACTTCATTAATTAATACAAAATAAATGCATAAAACCTCATCCAAGTATCACAAAGGATATATAATAACTCAACCTGATAGAGGATAAGTTCAAGTCATTTACATTGTTTAATTCCTTTATTTTAACCCCGTATGCTTGACTATAATGTCCGGGTGAATACTCTTCACTTTACCCAGACGAACCCCCAAATAATCCCCATTAGTTCCAAATTATTCAAAAAATAATTCATGAAAATTATCCTAATATTCATTGTAACAAAGTGAAGCCTCCACTTGCCATAAGAAAATGAGGAAAAATCAAGAAGATGTTTTTCCATTACGTCGAGTCTCCGATTACTCAAAATCTATTAAATAATGAATTTCCCATAATAAATCATGAAAAATGATACCCATATTGAAGTACTTTAAAAATGCTTCCAAGAAGTCAAAGCTAAAAACCCCTTTCAAAATGAGGATTTTTTTTTTCATGAAATTCAAGTTATCCATAATTTGGGGATATCAAATATCAAGTTTAATTAAAAAACTAGGATCAATTTGATAATCAAAATATCAATATATTCATAATAAGTATTAGTTATAAATCCACAAAGTGTATCTTGCAAATCATAAAAAATAAGGATGAAACCCATGCTTAGAAACCCACAAATAATATGGATTTGGGTGAAAATCTTACTAAAAGTCTTGAATCTTTGAAAAATAATCACTTGAGTGTTCCATAAAAATATATTTCTAAGTTTTAAGGGTTTTGGAACACGAAAAATGAGGTTAAATATCATACATGCCTCATATAATAGCTTATGAGTGTGTAAAAGTCCCAAAATACCCTTCTTTAAAAATTAAAAAAAATGGAACTTTTTCTAAGTCTAGGTCATACTAGCTCATGTATGGACCCCGAAGTCCATGCACAGACTGTGAGATCCCTTTATAGACCATTCGATAAAGGTCCTTCTAATTATGAGACCATATGAGCTCCTTGTATGAGATGTATGGCTTATGTATGAGCCCCCTCAGAGAAAATGCCAATTTTGGTTCTAAATTTTGAATAGACGTT
>JBDJHY010559894.1:3255-16746 GCA_039654485.1 Withania somnifera
AAATCCAATCTGCCTCAGAAAATTATGAATACCTTCAACTAAGACTGGTGGCGGAAACCTGGAAATGATCTCAACTTTAGCTCTATCAATCTCAACGCCCTATGTCAAAATTTTATGCGCCAACACAATATCCTCATAGACCATGAAAGAATATTTTTACTCATTCAATACCAGATTAGTCCGTTCATACCTTTTTATAACTCTAGCTAGATGAGCTAGAAAATCAACAAAAGAATCCCTTACTATATAAAAATTATGCATCAATATCTCGATGATATCCTCTACCATATCTCTAAAAATGGACATTATACATCTCTGAAAGGTGGAAAGTGTATTGTATAGCTCGAATGGCATACTTATGAAGGTGAATGTGCTATATAGGTAAGTGAAGGTAGTCTTCTCCTAACCTTCCGGTGTAATTGAAATATGCTTACAAGTCAAGCTATCCGACATATGATCCAAGAACTAAGTGGGAATTAGTTTTTTTGCGTCCAAGCATTAAGTTTTCTATAGTCCTTTCTTTAGCACACATTGCATAAGGTTGACCCATTGACTATCATTGATGGATATAGTACCCTAGTATCTATCCTCTTGATAATCTCCTTTTTGACCACTTCTTTCATATGTGGGTTAAGACGTCTTTGTTTCTCAATACTGGGAATAGAATTATGCTCTAATTAGATCTTTTGCATGCGAAATACTAGGAAGAATACCGATGATGTCAAAAATAGACTATGTAATGTCCTTATAAAATCTCCTTAGAACCAAGGTAAGAGGATCAACCTATGGCTTTAGAAACCGGACCGTAATAATCACCGACAGTATTTTTCCATCTCCGAGAAACACATCAAAAATATGGATAGGGGGGTCTTCAACTCTAGACCAAGGGGCTCTTCTATAGATGGTCTTTTGGGAGGGGTCACCCTATTTTTATATCAAGTCCATCTTATATGAAGCATAGTATAATGACCACAAGTCGTTTAATGCTTGCTCTATTTCACTAAAATCAGCAAATTAAGCTGCATCCATATTCATCACTACCATAACCAACATCTCTATAGAAAATATCTCCTCCAAAAGAGCAATTTCAATCATCTCTAGCTCATCAATTGTATCTATGACACACACCACTATAAGGTCACTAGGATTCTTTATGATGTTGAGAATGTTGAAATTTATCTCTTGGTCATTCAACCTAAATTTCAGCTTACTCCTCGCTTGGTTAGCTCTTGGTCATTCAACCAAGTATAATAAGCACCTTAAAATTGACCTCCTAGTTAAGAATGATTCAGCTAGGAAGATGAAAGATTTAGCCTTCACCAGAACATCATATAGTTTACCAATTAGCTTCTTAATAGTGCGATTAAATATGAGCAACTGCATAATAGTGGGTTTGAGGGCTCCCAAGCCCTATTGATTATAGACTACAAGTGGTATCAAGCTGATGCTGGCTCCAAGATCACACAATGCCTTTGCAAATTTGAATACCCTAATAGTATAAGGAATGGTAAATTCCTCAGGGTATGTTTTCTTTTAGACAAGTAATCAGGATGCAATGGAACCACAATGGTGCAAATCAACTTCAGGATCAAATTTCACTCTCCTCTTTTCTATAATTATATCATTCATAAACTTAGCATACCCAAGCATCTGTTCCATACCTCTACCAATGGGTGTTTACGGACAATTGCTTTAGTGTACTAAAAAAGGTATTGAATTTTTCATCTTCAAATTTCTTCTTTAGACACTGAAGGAAAGGTGGAAGATGCATATGAATAGGCATGATTGGCTTTTGGGCCTCCTATTCCTTCCCTTTTGACTTAGTTTCCCCCTGATCGACTAGAATCTTCTTCTCAATATCACCTTTTTCTGCTACTTTCTTCTTCTCTACAATCTGACATTCAATATTATCACCTCTACCTCAATCTCAACATCATTATCAACATCAACAATAATTGTCCATGATGGATTTGCAATCACCCTGCCTCTCCTAGTAGTGATGTTTAGAATATGTCCATTATTCCTTGGATTGAAAATGATGTGATCGTTGGTGTGCCTATTTGACTTAGGTTAAGAGTGGTAGTTAGTTAGCCTAGATGGTTATCTAGCTTTTTGATAATAGTGGAGTGTGAATATACAAGTTACGTGATATTGGCAAGATCTTTCTTTATATCATTGATCCCCTAAGGAGAGGACTTAAACCACTTTGAAAGCTACTCAAGTATATCCTCAATCAAGAAGACCCATCTGCTTTCTTTCTCTACCCTTCGGGGGTACAATACAAACCTTTTTTTTATGACCATTATTTCTCCAATAGTTGTCTCAAATAATCATCTCTCCTGAAATTTTCCTTTCACCAATCTTCACGCTCTTTAAAGTTCCGACCTTGGTTACTAGTGCCTTGGTAACCACTATTTGATTCACATAATTGGCTTCCTCCTCAGTATTAGTGTAATAATATTCACGAGCAGGGGATTTCCCTTTAGATACCATAAAATTGACATTGCCCAATAATTATTTCGTGATCAGGTAAAGCTATGTCCGAATATATGCTACGTTAAGATCTTTATTGTTTTCTCTCTTTTGTTTCACTACCAATATCACAACAACATTTACTCCATCACCTATATCTCCAGCGTTTGCCAATACCCATTAGTTTTTGTGACCTCATCTAATTTTTTAGAAATATACTCAAAAGTTTGAACCATGAACGAACCTCCCATGACAATGTAAGCCACTGTCTTGGTGGCCAAATTTAGTGCTCTGTACAATATCTCCTTGAGATAATAATCATAGAGCTTGTGATGGGGATACAAATCTCATCCAGTCTTCATACAATTATTTACTATGGAATTGACTAAAGTTATTTATATTATACCTGAGTGTCAACATGTTTAAAGATGGGGAAGAATTGATCCAGGAGTGCATATCTTAATTCTGCCCATGTATTGATCAAGCCTTCTGGAGGCTCATTCATCCATGAAGTGTCCTTATCCAAAAGTGAAAAGGGGAATATCCTAAGGCAGATAAACTCTTGATAAACCTAGCGATTTTCAAAGACTAACAATCTTCATGGAAATTTGTCAAGTGCAGGTTAGGGTCCTCCCCAGCTGTCCCGTAGAACAATCCCTTCAAGTTCAGTAATTGGATCACTGTGCTAGTTATTGAAACTTATAACCTTGGGTGAGTGGTGGGAAAATAATAACACCAACTTCCCTACACCCAACCTCATCATCAACTCATTACGTGAGTTTAGGTTCAACTGAGCCTAATGTGCTTGCTCAACTGTAACTCTAGAAGCTTCCTCATCTACTCTTTGTGCAATAAGTTATTCAGTTATTTGAGTTATTAGTCTGCAAGTTTGGTTGATTTTGAATCAAGAGGTATTAAGGGTTCACTCGAACTTTTGGTAGAGGGTATAAACTATATATGATATTGTAAATAGACAAAAATAACAAAGAAAAGTAAAATTTGAGAAATAGTACTATATTAAAAGCAAATTACTAATAAAATACTTCAACCCATATTCCTCAGAAAAAATACCAAAATTTTATATTTCCCAAAGCTATATCTCAATTAGAATCATAAAGCGGTCACTATCATAGCCTTGATAGAAGGGATCACAACATACCTTTTAGATATAAAATAGAGTAGCATTTTATCCAGTTAAAGTTCAAGGTGTTTTCAATTTGGTCGAAATATTTAGCCTTTGAGTAAAGGAGGTGGTAGAGGAGCTACTCAATTGGGTTGTGATAGAGGATAGTGCTAAGCTTTTCTTGGTAGACTATAGGGGAGGGGTCCTCAGATGCTATTATCACAGGTATCATCCAAGTATACTATCAACTTCCTTTTATGTTGTTTAATCTAGGATAACTATAATCCTATGTGCCTACCTATTTTTCTTCTTGATTTGAAGGATGTGTGTATTTATTACCTATGCCCATTCATATTTCTACTCAAGTGGGTGATTCTTTAGTGGTGGATTGGGTTTTACGATCTTGTGTAGTCATAATAATGGGTTATGATACTTGGGTAGACTTAATTACCTTGGTATCTTTTGATGTTATTCTAGGTGACAATTGGTTATATCCTAATCATGCAGTCTTGAATTATTATGCCAAGGCTATTATCTTAGATATGATAGGTATACCAAAGGTGGCATGGAAGGGTTCTAGTGGTTCTTATCCTAGTAGGATGATTTCCTTTCTTCCCAATCAGAAACTAGTGGAGAAGGTGTCTATCCTATTTGGCCTTCTTTCATGATTTTAGTGCTGATACTCTTTAATTTGAGTCTGTTCCAGTTCCCTTTGATTTACCAGATCTCTCCCCTACTAATTTCTAAGTTTTCCTCCTAATAGAGACATTGATTTTAGTATTGATTCGGATCTAGGAGCTAAGCATATTTCTATTCCTTTTTAATAGATGGAACTAGCAGAATTCAAAGAATTTAAAGAACAGTTATAGAACTTGTTGAGTAAGGGTTTTATTAGATAGGGTGTATCTTGGGGTGCTCCAACTTTGTTCTAAAATTAGGTAGATGAGTCTATGAGAATATGTGTTGACTATTGGCAGTTGAATAATATCACCATCAAGAATAGGTATCCTCTTCCTCATCTCAATGATTTTTTGACTAGTTACAAGGTGTTGCAGTATTTTATAAGATTAATTTAGGGTGTAGTTATTATTAGATTAATATTAGAGCTTCAGATATCTCTTCGAAGACTTTTAGGACCCAGTGTGGCCATTATGAGTTTTTAGTTATGTCCTTGAGTTGACTAATATCCCAACATAATTTATGGAGTTTATGAATGGATTTCTTAAAACTTATCTTAACTTATTTGTAATTGTATTCTTTCATGATATTTTTATGTATTCTAGGAGTAAGGCAGATCATAAACAACGTTTGAGGATTATGCATCATAGGTTGAGAGAAGAGAAGTTATATGCAAACTTCTTAAAATATGAGTTGGCGCTTAATTTTATGATGTTCTTAAGATATATGGTGTAAAAAAAGGTATTATGGCCAATCTACTGAAGATTGAGGTGGTTCGTTGTTGTTATAGGACTACTTTGATGACTGAGATTTAGAACTTTATATGTTTAGCTAGATATTACAGGAGATTCATTTAGTTTTTTTCATCCATTATAGGATTATGAATTCATTTAAATCAAAATATATGCCTTTTCAGTGGTCTGGTGAGGGTGAAGAGAGCTTCCAAAAGCTTAAGGCTTTATTGACTTTGTCTCCCATTCCAAGTGCTGAAGGCTCTATTGACTTTAGCTCCTACTTTGACTTTACCCGTGGAGGGTAAGTTTCATTATGTATTTTGATTTTTCTAGGTTCTTATTAGGTATAGTGTTAATACAAAAAGAAAAGCGATAGCTTATACTTCGGAGCAAATTAATACTCATGAGAAGAATTACCCTACCCATGATTTAGAGTTTGCAACTGTGGTGTTTATATTGAAATTATAGTGTTACTACTTTTATGGAGTTCATTATGAGGTGTTCATTGATCAAAAGTCTTTAGTATATATTTAGCTATATGGTTCTTAATTTGAGACAATAGAGATTGATTGAGTTGTTAAAAGACTATGACATAACTATTTTGTATCACCCTAGCAAGGCGAATATAGTGGCGGTTTCATTGAGTAGGAAATCATCCAGTATGAAGAATCCTTCTTCAATCCTAGTAGAGAATATACCTTTGGCTTGAGATGTTCATAGTTTAGCAAACAGTTTTGTCCATTTGCAAATATCCGATGATGGTGGGATTCTTTCCTTTGTGGAGTCTCATCCATATTCAATGGAACAAATCAAAGAAAGTTAGTTTGAAGATGAGAAATTAGGTGTTATTCAAGATAAGATATTGAAGGGTGAAGAAAAAAAAGTGATCCTGAGGTTGTTTTGAGGATTGGAGTATGTACCTAATGTGGGTGACTAGACTAAATAATCTTAGAAAAGGCACATTATTCGAGGTATTCTATTCACCCAGAAGCCGCTAAGATATATCATAACTTGAGTCAGCATTATTGGAGGTATGGTATGAAGAGGAATATAGTGGAGTTCATGGATAAGTGTTTAAATCTACAACAGGTTAAATTCGAGCAACAACAACCTAGTGGTTTATCTCAGAGGATACCCATAACTATATAAAAGTGGGAGCTTATTACTATAGACTTGATAGTGGGTTTGCCAACAACCATGGGTGATTTTGATTTGATTTGGATGATTATTGATCATTTGATAAAGTATGCTCATTTTTTATTCCGGTTAATATGAATTATAATGCTGAGAAGTTAGTCGAGATCTACCTTAGTCAGATAGCCTAATTGTATAGTGTTTGTTTATCTATTGTTTCTGATTGAGGTTCCTTGTATACATCACATTTGGAGGTCCTTGTAACATGGGTTAGGTACTCCATTTTATATAAGTATGACTTTTCATCCTTAAACAGATGAGCAGTCCAAGAAGATGATTCAAGTATTGGAATACATGCTTCAGGTAATGTGTAATTGATATTGGAAGTCATTGGGGTAAACACTTGCCTTTAGCAGATTTGAAGATGATATTAATTACCTTTAGAACATCCAGATGGCTCTATTTGAGGCTTTTTATGGTAGGAGGCTTAAATCTCTGATTGGTCTATTTGATGCTTTCGAAGTGATGTACTCTGATACAGATTTTCTACCTGATGCTATGGAGTATGTTAGGTCATTCAAAGTATATTGTTAACAACTGGGATTAGGCAAAAGAGTTTTATTGCAAGAGAGTTCAAACCTTAGAGTATATGGAGGGAGACTATATGTTGCTTAAATTATCTCCTATGAAGGGTGTATAAGATTTGGAAAGAAGGGATAGCCCAGCCAAAAATTCGTTAAACTATTAGGCTTTTGAAGTGTGTTAGAGATATGGGATATGAGTTAGCCTTGCAACTTAGTGCATCTTTCCTTCATCCTATTTTTCACGTTTCATGCTTAGAAATACATTCCTAATGATTTTCATATGATTCAGCTTGATTTGGTGACTTTGGATCCAAATTTAACCATTGTGGAAGAGTCTGTGGTTATGTTAGATAGACAAATTAAGAAGTTGAGGACTAAGAAGATTGCTTTAGTGAAAGTTCAGTGAAAGTACTGCCTGATTGAGGAGGCTACTTAGGATATTGAGCCCAACATGCGTACTAGATACCCTTTAATTCTTTAACCTTTAGGTGCTTTCTCTTCCTTTTTGTTTAAGGATGAATATGATTTTTAGTGGAGGATGATGTAATGACTCTCACTATCATTTTACAATTTTATTTTAAATTACTATTTTACCCTTCTTGATAAGCACCTCAAGTCATATTATTCCATTTATGTGATTGGTTTGAGTGGAGCAGAGAGTTGAGAATCTTAGAAAATCTTGGCTTTTGAAGTGTTTAAGTTGAAATAGTTGACTGTAATCAAAATTTAGAGTTTTGAGTCTCGAAATGAATTTTTTTCCAGTTAAGCAACTCTGAATAGTGGAATTTAGTCTAAAGAGGTCTTTTTTTTTTAAAAAAAAAGATTTTTATAGTGATTTTGGACCGTTAGATGATATAAAGTAAAAGTTTAAGGGAAAAGTTTGACTTTGATTAATATTTGAGGTTAGAGTGCTTGAATTCAAATTTTATCAATTTTGTTGGATTTAGGAGGTGGTTTTCAGTCTAGGAGACCTTGGATCTATATGCTAATGGTTCTATTGAGTCCTAAATATTGAATTTAGTATGATTTCATTTATGGTTTGTGTGCACTAATTTCCTAATGAATCTCGAGGGTCCATTTAAAAATATCTAATTGATGGCTTAGTGTTGTTAGCTACATCTAGTGCAGCCTAATGACACACATCGCGGTCATGTCATCATTAATTTTTATCGCATAGGCTTATAACTATATTGATCGTGATCACATAAATTATCTTTGTGATTACATTACTGTAACACATTGTTCATCGTAATAACATGATAGGTAATGCGATCACATATTGCTCTTTGGAGTGTGTTTAGGTCTATTTATCTCCATTGCATGGCTTCATGCCACGATTGCATAGTTACGATCCTTCCAACAATTTAAATACCCCAAAATGAGAAATCTTCCCCATTTTAGTTTTTTAGACTTTGTAAAATAAAATTGAGATATTTGAAAAGGGAATTTTAAGATAAAATAATTGGATAAGCCATTTAATCATTAGTTCTTTATTTTCCATTGGATATTTCATGATTTTAACATCAAATCTTGATTTTTCAAAGTTGAATTTAGGAATTTTTGGGGAATATTTTGAATTGGTATTTTTGGTTTTTAAAGGTCAATTTCTACCTAATTTAACGAAATTCCATATTTGAGATTCCCAAATCGTGGGAAATGTATTTCAAAAGAAAACTTTCAGATCTATCCTTATGCCACAGTTTTGAATTTTTGTACCAATTTTTAACATGGTTTTAAAAATAACAACACGAGTGTCATTATTTATATTTTCTCATGCATAACTCAGAGTTAATTGAATTATGCAGTTTCAAAGGCATTGAGGAAGGCTAAAGCTAATTTTTTACTTATTTTCTTTAACTTTAAGGTAAGGTAAGGTTCTTAACTCTCCATCTAAGTGTGTAGGTTTATCTGCTACTTGATTTACGTGTATATTATAGATGGAGTAATTGGGTTAGATTGGGACTGAATGTAAATGCGATGATGACTATTTCCATAGGAGTTGATCTCTATGCAATTGGCTAAAAATGGAAACATGTTGATAACAAACATGGTATTTGATAGATTATGACATTACTATGATATTCTAACTTTTAATATGCCCTACGAGTCTTTATGTAATATTTTTTCCTATTGAGATGCCCTATGAGTCTTGATTTGATATTTTTACCTGTTGAGATGCCTTGTGAGGTTTTGTTGCAAAATTTTACCTATTGAGATGCTTTGTCGCAGTATTTTATCTATTGAGATGCCTTGTGAGATCTCATTATGATAGTTTATCTATTGTGATATCCATGTGAGTTTTATGTTGATTTCATATCATATCCATTTATATACTTGTTGGTTTTACTATTTGCTAATGTGATGGCTATTATACCATGAGTTTAGCTAAGATATTATGACACTGGATCGGATATGAGATATACATTATTAGATATGAGATGATATAGTGCCATTTCTTGTCATCCTATCAAGGTTTCTGTCAGAAGTATAAGGTAATGGGTTTCCCAGTTCTTCCAACCCACTAACGACACAAGTTGACTAGAGGTACATGTCTTACCTAGCCCCCGTAGGCACTGACTTAGGAACAAGTGTGAGTGGTATGACAAACATGCAACATATTAACTAACATTGCATCTCATTACATTTGACTTCCCCATTATCA
Source organism: Withania somnifera (assembly GCA_039654485.1). NCBI lineage: Eukaryota > Viridiplantae > Streptophyta > Magnoliopsida > Solanales > Solanaceae > Withania > Withania somnifera. The sequence goes on from JBDJHY010559894.1 coordinate 12,643, forward strand.
TTAAATTAATTCGGTGATGTTGCTTGAGATAAGATGAATTAGTGTCACTTATATGTTTAAGTTTAGATTATCTGCAATTGTGATTCAATTGTGATTCAATTGTGATTCTGGCTTCTTATTTGAGTTAGTTGATATTTTCTATTCTGGATATTGTTGTTGGTTGGTATTTCCTAACTATAGGTTGTAGTTTAAGTATTGTTTGGAGTGTTGGTGGTTCCCATCATTTCTTAGATTTAAAGTTAGTTGAGGACAGTTGTAGGATACCTGTTATTTTTGGTATTCACTCTTGCTCCTTTTCAGCACTTATGCAGGTACAAAACCCAGAGTTCCTTAGTTTCCTCCAATTTGTGATATGGTTGCATAGTTTATAGTCATGTATTAGGACTTCTATCTTCTCGCTTACTCTATTTATTTTTTGAATTTACCCTTGAAGTTATTGTTTGGTTTGCTTGTCTAGGTGGGTTTGGTGTAGGCATCATCATGATCTAATTTTGTATTATAATAGGCCATATGCATAAAATTGCCTGATGGAATTTGCTTAGAATATCGTGGAATGATTTTTTAGTGGAATTTATAATATTTTAGTTGCAACGATTCGCTAAGATGTGGTTGAGTTCGCATGTAAAGTTTCGGCTTGTGAAATCTCCACTCATGTCATGGTCAGCCTTTTTAGGCTTGTTGTTGGAAAAATATGTCCTACTCTCTTCAATGGATAAGAAGAGGGATACAAGTTAGAAAATTGATCAAGATAAGATAGAGGCATCCAATGTTGTTATCATAGATACTCTCCTAGTATGTGATTGCATGGAATATGTTTCATTTGACCTTGACTCTAAGTTTTCTTATGTACCCACTACTTTTATTGAGAAGTTTGACTTATATTATGAGGTGTATGACAATCATGCTTATGTGTCTACCCTGGTGGGTGACTTTGTTGTGGTAAAGAAAGTATATAGGTTTTGTCTTGTGATGCTTGTGGGAAGGATGACCTATGTGGATTTTATTATTTTAGGAATGGTCGATTTTGACACTATCTTAGGTATGACTTGGTTGTCACTGAATTTTGCAATTCTGTATTGCAGTACCAAGATTGTAAGTATAGCCAAGCAGGTAACTGATCAACTAGTGTGGGAGGAATATTATATACTTATCCCAGTTTGAACTATTTCCTTTAATTAAGCTAAGGAATTGGTTAATAAGGGTTGTTTGGAATTCTCTACTTACCTTAGAAATTAATGCTCTAAAGTGAAGCTAACTGAGTCTATCCTTGTTTCTAAGGAGTTTATGGAGGTGTTCCCTGAATATTTTCTTAGTATGTCCTCAGATCGAGACATTTTTTATATCGATCTAGAGTTGGGTTCCATACTATCGCTATTCCTCCTTATCGTACGACCTCATCTAAGCTGTGAGAGTTAAAGGTTCAACTGTAGGAGCTATTGGTTAAAGGTTTTACTTATCTATAAATCACCCTGGGGAACCCTAGTTGTGTTTATAAAGAGGAACGATGGCGGTCTACTAAAAGAGAAGCTATATTACACTAAGTTATCCAAATGTGAGTTTTGCTGGATTCAATGTCCTTCATATGGAACATTGTTTCTATGGAAGGGGTCATGACAGATCCTTAAAAAATTGAGTTGTGAAGAATTTTACGAGGCCTAAGAATGTGTTATAGATAAGAAATTATGATCAATTGGATAGCTACTATCTTTATCTTATCAAGGGGATTGCCTCTATTTCTTCATAGGTCACTAGTTAACTAAGAAGAATGTTCCATTTGTTTGGACAGAAGAGTGTGAAAAGAGATTTCAAGATCTCAGGACATTACTGACTACTGCATCAATTTTAGTCTTACTTATGGAGGGTAGGATTTTGATGTGTATTATGATACATGTTATTCAGGATTAGGTGTAGGGTTGATCCAAGATATAATATCATTTCTTATTGATATGGATATCGTTCCAGAGCCACACTCAAAACCTTTTGCCCGAAGCCAAACTAGATAATTGTAGAAAATTCAATGTTTATTCATGTAAAAAGGAGATATTTATGAGTTTTTGAGGCTTGAGGGACCTATTTTTGTATGTATAATTACTTGGAATAATTCTCAAAAGGCTATGGGAGAAGAGGATCCAAAGAAGATCTCAACCCTTGTAAGTGGAAAGTGGATGGTTTGGGGGCCAAACCTGGACGACTCATCCAAGGCTGTAAGACTCCTCCAAGCCAATCCATTCTATGAGATATTCACTAGTAAGAAGGTATTGGAGGACCAAGACCTGGATGGATCATCCACACATGGATGTATTGTCCAAGATCCATCTTCCACAAGAGAGAAATATGCCCATGTTGAAGTTTTAAACCCTTTTGGGATAATTTGCTGAGAGAAATATGGCCATATTGAAGTTTTAAACCCTTTTGGGATAATTTTCTAAGTCTTGGTTAAGACAATGAAGGATAATTATGTATTAAGTAGCATATTCTATAAATACTCAAATTAGGGTTTCTTTTTCACTTAGACTTTTGATGATATTGAACACTATAACTCTTGGTAAGTTTGTGCAAGCTTTTGGTTGATTTATTATGAGAAACATTCATTTATTAGGATTTAGTAATTCCCTTGATGTAATTGTATGAGTATTTTTCTTAGATTAGGATTAATCATTTGGGTTTTTGGGTTTAATATACCTTTATTCATTTGATTTCCAATCCTTGTGTTTCGCTATTATCATTAATTTCCTTGTTGTTTCTATTTATTGTGTTTGTTCTTACTTCCATATCAGACTTCATATCATATGGGATCATATCAAAGAGAAGAATTCGTTTCTACAATTCTAATCTTGGGTCTTCTTATCTAGAAAATAAAAAAAGAAGCAAATACTCAAAAATATCTACAAAAATCTCATGTTTATTTTTTTTGGACTTTAGAATTGTGTTCCCTACTATCTATTATGCATAAATATTAAGTTTCATGTCAATATGAGATTGTTTGAGTGAGTTTCCATTATTTAGATTTGATGAGATTCGGGTTACGAATCACAACACAGGATTGGGGCAGAAAGAAAATAAAATAAAAGATATGCGGAAATACCGGTTTATGAACAACAAGGGACTTTTATACCCTCACCTCCCAATTGAACCCAGAAAAGAGAAAAAGAATCCAATCAATATAATCTAGTTACAACGCGAATCCTAAATGAAATAACTTCGATTAAATTGAATAGAAAGAAGTTAATAGTAGCAACTAAAGGATTCCACCTCTAATCACTCAACTAACTAATAAACTACGAAATTAAAACTAAACTATAATCAGCCAAAGGCTTACAATATTCATTAAATTTTTGTCCCTATTTGAAAGAAAACCCCTTATTTATAACCTAGGTAGTGCCCCCAAAGTGATAGAGTTGGACTAGGTTTCCTTCACCCAAATTGTGTACAATTAGAACAAGTAATTTGTAAGTACGATTAGATAGGTTAATGACTTTTTAGTCTCCCCCTCTTCTAATTGAAGTGAAATTTGTTCTCCTTCATTGAATTGGACTGAGTCAACCTCCCTTGGGTTTGAATCTTCCACTGGGTCTTGTTTTGGGCTGATTTTAATCCCTTTTTGGAATGCCTCATAGCTGCCTATTTTAGGTCCCTCTTGGGCTTTAATTATTGGTATTTTGTAACCTCATGCAGCCCATTTCTTCATCATAGCTTGAAAAGCCTTCAATTCCTTAGCTCGATTCCTTGTAAATAGTCTTGGAGCTTGATTTCTTTTCATGTTAGCTTGGTTTCCATCCATGGTTGTATCATCCTCCCCTTCTTGAAAAGATTCATCCACGAATCTAAACCTATAAAACATGGAAGAGAATAAATACAATATCTTTACTAACCATATCACAATAATAAAGTCATCGAATGACGGATGATAATGATGATAGTAAACAAAATAAAAATTACAAATTCTAATTTGTTCACTTTTATGATATACCCAAGCATCAATTGATGTTAAAAGGAAAAAATATCCAGCCACACTAATAGACACTTTGTTACTCATGAATATTAAACAAAAGGGTAAGACTAAAGATTCTACATAATTTGTACGCAAAGCATGCAAGCACATAC
>JBDJHY010560215.1:0-16745 GCA_039654485.1 Withania somnifera
TTGTCTTTAGTATTTCCTCTTTTCTATTAGTTAAGGTTATCGATATACCACCGTATCTATTATTTGGATTAATTCTTTTTTATCTTAGCATAGATTCATATATGTTCTCTCCTTGTATTACCTGAACCTTCCTTGTTAATGGCTAGTTAGTAGGGTGATTACCTGTCATATCCTGTTAGCTAGCCTCCCTGCATGATTTATTTTTTGATTCTTTGTGACTTGTTTCTTTTTAATTATTTATTTATACCCTTTATTTCCTAAATATTCCCATTCATTTTAGCCTACTAGTACCCATTATTTTTGGTACTCATACTACACTTCTGCATCTTTTTGGTGAAGATCCTAGTACGGGAGTTCAGCGTGATCCTTGATCAGGCCTTAATTCCATTATTGAGTTAGAGGAACGCTCCTGGAATTCGAAGATGATCTTTTATCCTTTCTATTATCTACTTTCTTTTATTATACCAAGACAGATATTGCATTTCCCTTTTATATTTTGTACTCTTATTTTTCGTGACTTATGTACTTGGATATCAGGTTTTGGGGGGTTTATTTATCTTATTTTAAAAGTCCACATATCTTTGTCCCTTACTAAATCTTATATTGCACACTTAGCTTATTACACATGCTTTACTTGTTGTTTGGTTGGTTCTCTAATGGTGGGATGTAGCTTCCCTCATGACCTGATAAATTTGATCATGACACTGACTGCCATATCACCAATACCATAGCAAACATCGGGCTTCTACAGTGGTGATACATAGGTTTTCTATAATTAGGTTGTATTCTCTAAGTTTTATTTCATATAATACAAGTGTAGAGACCTAAATCAGTTCAAGAGATATTTATTAAGGTTGTTTTTTTGTAGGGGGAGTTTCTTCACTAATGTAAGCTATTTAATTCCCCTATTCATATAATGATTTATGATTATCTTAAAATCATAAAATTGTTCTTGCTAATGAAGTTAATGGTTGAGAACCCTAGTGTAGGATATTGATATAAAGTGTACGGATAGATAAGAGATCATCTAGAATTGACCCTAAGGTATGAAATTATAAATTTTAATGTAAAATTATGCCCCTTTCACGCGATCAATAATGGTTTAGGGAAAAATTATTGGGGAAAACCTTTTATTGAGCCTAGGGTTATGAAAGAGGTCAGAATTAGTGGTTCAAATTTCCCAATAGTTATTTTACCGCATAAATTATTTATTGCATTAGGTTCATTGCTAGACTATGAAAAAGAGGAAACATTACAAAAATTGAAGGAGGTTGTGACTAGCTTGTGAAGAAAATATCATCTACTTGATGTATGTATTAGTTTAAAGGTAGTTTAGACTCTAGCTAGTGGTTAGTATGCCTTTAATTAATGACTTGTGTTTAGTCTATGGACATACTTGATATTGATAAGTTTTATCGATGTTGATTGATTTGATAATGTGTACTAATGATAAGTGGTCTTGAAATAAAAAGACACTTCTAATTAAGCTTTAAATATAGTAATGTGAAAGTTGAAAAATGATGATTAATGACATTATTTAAGTTTGAATATTTTTCCAGTACAATATATATGTATAAAATGATTTTGGATTGGGTGTTGTGTCAGAATAAACTATGTATTAAATATATATAAATAAGTTTTTTGTAAGGGCATGGTATGTGGATCCTTGTGCATCACCTACAAATTATGACTATTCAACAAAATAAGTCCCTAGCATATGTGTACATGCAAGAATTTTAGTTGAGAATTGGAAAGATGAAGTAATTATATTATGACAAGAATAGTAATAAAATGAGGCAGAAATTAATGATTGAAGTGACTTGCATTTCACTTTCCTGACTTGTTGATATTGAAATGATAAGTGTACTTACTTATTGTTGTTTCTTAATATTTATGATATGATTATTTTCGTCGATGAACTTTTTGATTACATGATATATGTTATTTTCTAATTACCTATTGTTGTATTATGTTATATATGTTACAAATGTGGTACGACTGATGATACCTACTAATACATAGTGTTTTGTATTGATTTTTTATATGTTTTTCTTTTATTGAGTGAAGAGGGTGTTATTGATGCTCAAACTTGACCTCATCTCTAGTGAGTCAACAAATTTCTGCTTCAAGGGTGAGCATTATTACTCTAGGTTATGACATATCATCTTGAAGTTCATTGTTCTTCACTTCAGTCTTGGATATGTCATTTTATATTTTATTAGATATGTTTAGTTTGTCTATGTACAATCCTTGTGGATGATGATTTTCAGATTTTATATAATGAAATAGTAGTGATATTAATGTTTCACTTTGTTTATCCAATTCTTTGAGATTTCCTTAATTAAATATTATGAGTGTGTATGTAAGCTAAGTACATTAGCTTGGATTTGGGTTCATTGGTTCTCCCACATAGAGTGTTAGTGTGGGTGCCACTTACGACTCAATTTGGGTTGTGACAAACTTGATATCAGACCTTTAGGTTCATTGATTTTGTCAACAAAGGACGTGTCTAGTAGATTCTTGTGGAACAATACCGAGATGTTTGCAATTTTCTTTCAATGACAGCAAGATTCTAGGAAAACTAAAATTTCTCTTTTCTTTCATGTTATTAGTTGATTTAAATTAGCATATAGTGATACGAATTTGTATATAGATTTTATTATATATAATTGATAATGTTTCGGATACAATTAGATAGAGGCAATAGCAAGGAATGCACCTATAACAACTGTTGGGACTACAGCTTAGGGTGGAAACCAGCTTGGGCCCGAGACAGATGCCATAAAAGAGCGCCTATTAAGGAAAAAGGTTAGGAAGATGGTCATTATAGACCTAGAGAGATATGTAACCACTCCTCTAGGTAAGATGTTGTTAGGAATGTCATCAAAGTTGAGACAGAGATAGTTTAGGAGGAGGTGGTGCTAGTCCAGCTTTCAGCAGATGTTGTTTAGTAGGTTTTGAGATTTTTTTCGTCGTTTGTAGTGTAGACCCCAGTGGGGAGAGATGCGTATGTTTCTTTTATGGATCCCCATAAGGATAATACCTTAGAGATTGATGTGTTTCCTTATCATATGACGGCACCATCCATGATCGGTAATGAGTCTGACTTATTTGTTGAGTTTCTAAAGATAAAGCCTCATGTGCTTAAGGTCACTATATAAAATTTTTGTATGTATTCATTATTAACTTTCATTATTAGGTGCACAAGATAGTTATTATGGATAGGCATGGAGTAAGTTTGTTACATTCCAACTATAGGTTGACTATGAGATATGGTGGAAGGCATATATGGAGTGTAGGCCAGCTACTTTGCCTCCTCTTTTATGTACCCGGTTCTACTTAGTATTTATGGAGAAGTAAGTTCCTTGATCTATAAGGTACCACAAAGGAGGTGAATTTACTAGCATTAGCAAGGGAGCTCATTGAATAGGGCCTATGAGGTCAAGTTTCATTCTTTATTAAAATATTAATCTCAGTTATTGTACAATGAAGAGGACCAAACCCATCACTTTGTGAAGGGGTTGAACATTGGATTACGAATTTCTTCCTTATGAATTGACTTTCTAGTAAGTCATTTTAGGAGATGGTTGATTTCTTGAAGAAATTTGAAGTGGTGAATCAAGAGGGATTTAACAAAATGTTAGTAGAATATAAGGCTCGTAGAGGGAGAAAATTTAGTGACTCTTACTCTATGGGCAAAAGTTCACAGGGGTACTCAACATACCCTATTCAGTCTATAACATAGGTATATACTGGGGTTCATCAGGGGACTACCAAACACACTAGATTTTTGAAGATATAATACCTCATCTACTTCATCATAGTGAGCCACACCTTATCGTTCCACTTAAGTGTAGGTAGTTGGGCACATTCAAAGGAACCACCCTAGAGTCAGAAGTCAATTTATCAGCAAGCTCCCAAAGCTCCGACAGATAGAGGGGGAGGTTATAATGGCATGGGTCCTTATTTAATCAAGTGGTGAACTTAACACCTCGTACATGATTTATGTTTAGAACTCATATCTAACTCATAATTTTGAAGAGGAAATTAATTTTAACTCATGTGTGAACCACAAGTGGATCCACATACCAAGAACTATCCATGAGTTGTAGCCTTATAATGGAAACCACCAGCGTCATTTACATTTCACGGGTCATAGTATGACTCGTGGTTTGATTGCATGATTCATATTGTTCTTTTTTAGACTTGATCAAAAAGCTAAAATCCAGGCCTCCTAGTCCACAACTCAATTGACAAGCCATTGAATAGTTCCGGGAGCCGCTAACTAAGTTGTTGAATTAGACTGTTTATCCTTGAATCCAAGGTTGATTCCATTAACCATGGAACTTACTAATGGAAGATATTGTACATTGTTGGATTAACAAAAAGATTGATCAATACCTTAGATGCATGACTAGTTCCATGAGTCATGCAACATTTTTTATGGGTCGTCGACCCATCCGTATGGCAACCTTTTTAATAGTTTAATTTAGTTCCCCAAGGATAATTTGATAAATTACTAACCTTTTTAACACAAGTAATAAATAATTTTGGGATATTTTAAGTGATTTCATAAGTTCAATACATTAAAAAATTGGTAAACATTGAGAAACACTCCATATTTCATCTAGAGCTCTGGTAGGCTAACCTAGTTTTTTCTCTTCAAGCTCAAGACTTCTAGATAATTATCCATAGTTTCAGTTAAAAATCTTTGAAATCAGGTATATGTGCATTGAATTAATATCTCTTTTAGTTTCATGCCGAAGATATAGTTTTCAAAGTTAAATTCCTTATTCCAACGAACTTGTGTTTTTTCCAAAGTATGGTTTGATCATAATTCAATTTTCTATGATGTAATTATGCATATACCATATATTTAAGTGATTTATCATTATTTTCTAATTTTTTAAATTAAATATATAGATCATCATCCATTTATGAATAGGTTCCAGTCTTTTCAGTTATTATAGTATTTAAAGTAAGTTGTGAATGGAATTTACAATATATAGGCTATATTAGTGAAAATATGATTTTAGTCTGATCTATCAATCACTAGACTCAGTTTTCAAATAGTATGAAGAGCTCTCATAGTTTATGAACTGTGAATTCAATATATATCTTTTACTAGTTTATGCCCTACAATATAGTATTGAGCCATCAGTCAGAGTCATACTTATATTTTAGAAGTATGTCCATAGTAGGATAGGGTTACTCACCCATATATAGCACCATACCCTTATTCCTTTAAGGAGTTAATTTTATGGATCATCATAGTTAGGTTCTGGGCCTTGGTTAGAACAACTCTTACAATGTAAGTAAGTATATTGGACATTAATAGCTCACATGTTGTTGTCGGTATTTATGAGACTCCTCTATTCATAGTTACAATTACAATAATTATCATTTCTCATGATTTTGCGGCATTCAATACTACAGTATATATTTTCAGTTAACTTAGTATGCATGACCATTAGTTATCAAATATGTGCATTTTACTAATTATATACACATGCAAATTTTTTTAGTTATTTTCGTGACATTTTTGTTCATTAATTTACAGTTAAATCCAATTGTTACACAACATAATTTACATACATTTTTACATGTTTCATGCCTACATACTTAGTACATCCTAAGTATTAACGATATACAATTTGTTTTATATTATCTAATAATACAGATCAAGATAGTCTTACCTACATTCACGACTTGTTAGGATCTCCGTATTCTAGTAGATAGTAGTTTTTGTTGAGTCCTCATCCTTTGAGGAACCTTTGCAGACTTAGTTTATTCAGACTGTTTATTCAGTATCTTACTTTCGATTTATTGAAATTATCTAAGGTCTTATCCCAATAACTCACCATTCAGTATTTATTATAGGCTCTGTCATACATAGTAGTTAGCACTCAACTTGTATAAATTTGATATTTTATTATTCGAGTTTATTCAATTTATATTTTATTGTACACTTAGTTCTTTCAGCTATGCTTATTTTTTTTACTTTTATTTTAGTCAAGCTTGGTAGATTTCAAAATATATGGGTTCACTTAGACCACTTATGGTTCTAAATTCCATGTCCCATATAAGATGTAGAAACAAGGTGTGACAAACTTGAAATTTTATCACTACTTTCAAGAGACCTAGGAATATCTATACCCACATTTTGTAGATTCTTTATTATAGGTGTGGTGTGCACCATACTTATAATGGAGAGGATATGGAAAATTTAAGAAAAGTTTTTCTTCTTTTATGTTCTATGTTAACCGGTAGAGTCTAACTCAATAAACATTTAAATCATGGATTACACATTTACAAATCATGCCTCCTTATAGAGAAGGTGTTCATACTAAGGACAGAGCCTGTACTAATAAACCAGATCATGATCGTGCTTGAGACGTTGTAGTTTCGCAGCCTCGGCTTCAAAATAAAAACATTACAGCTGTTGAGTACAGGAATACAATTCAACTTTTGGCTCATTATTATAGCCTAGTACACTAATAGGTTACTACCTAGTTAGAGTTTCTACTGTCTCTTTAGTCAGGTACTTAATGAGGATGAACTGTTCTGAGTTCTTACGGTCAATGATGAGAGATACCCTTGGGTATTTGTTAATAAAGTTATGAAGACGGTAGATGTGATTGATAAGTGGTGAATTTTCCACTTATTTACATCTATATTGTTATGAATACGGTCCTTGTCATGAAAAGTTTATCACTTATGGATTAAATTGACGTTTTCAAGTGTGATGTGATAAAAACTCAAAAAAAAGTGAAAAAATACCCAAAGAAGGTATAAATGATACAAAAATTGGAGAAAGTTAGCAACTAGAATGTGTAAGTTAAATGCTCGTTGTGATTGCGGAATAATTTCACGCAATAGCATAGAATAGCTTGTTCAGTAGTAGTCAAGTACTCTACAGGATCACAGAGTCAATTTATGTGATCGTAATTCACCAAAAAGAAAACTTACATGATCACAAAGGAACTTAATGTAATCGCAATGATGTAAAAGTTAGTACCTCACAATTGCGATAATCATTATGCGATCATGAAGGTTTTCCAAACACTTGGGACTTATTTGGAATTTAACATTTTGATTCTCATTCCACATAAAACTCCTAAGATCATTTGGGAAAGTATCTTTGGTAGCTAAGAACATTCTTTAGCTAAAAATCACAAGAAAAAAAAAATTGAAATCATCGATCTATATCTTGGGTTGAAGATTTGGTGCTTTGTATTACAAAATCTCTTACCTGTTTCTCTTTTCCTAAATTTAATGTCTATTTTTAGTATGTAGATATTGAATTCTTATATGAATCTTGTAGGCGTAATTGATACAATATTTAGATTTTTTAATTTTAATATATTTAAATTTATTATATTAATTAAATACTTGTTGATTATTAATTGAGCTTTATGGATCTATATTGATATTTTTCTTCGATTGAATTTTAAAGGGATAAACTAACCCTTGGTCTTTCCCATTTACTTTATTTGAGCTCTAACGAGTTAAGTAGAGTTGGGATGATTAATTTATAAAGATTTAGAGCTTTTCACCCAATCCTAAGGGTTTTTTCTAGAAATGGCAAAATCTTAGTGTAGTCTAGAATTGGTTTGTGATCATGCTTCTTAGCTAGATCCAAAAAACTATTGGTAAAAAATATTTGATAGATTTCAAAAGAGGCTACTGGGTATCTTAGAATCCAAGGCAAATCTTTTAACTCATAGTTGATTTATGTTTTTTATTCAATACAATGGATTGTTGATGAATTGATTCTCTAGTTTGATTTTGTATTATCTTTGAGTTGTGACGCCACTGATCAAACCATGTTAATATCCTATATCTTTTTTCGTTGACATATTTATAACTTCTTATCACCTCAAACCTTGTAAAATTCATTCAAGTTGGAGTAATTGTATTTTAGTCTCCTTTCTTACTCAATTGCCTCACATATAATTATTCCTCATGAATTTGATCCTGGATATTAATTGGATAAATATATAGGCAAAAACCGTGTATACTTTTTAAGAGTACACGTGAGAGTTATCAAAAATAGCATCGTTATTAGGAAATAATTTGGTGTATTGAGTTAGATTAAAAATTAGAGTGTAGTTTCTTTAATTTGAACTTGTGAATATTTGTTAGTGGTTTTGTTTATTTCTTTATGCTAGTTAGATTTTTTTTATTTGGTTACTATGGCATCCTTGCACAAAAATAAGTTAGGTGGTTGTAATTTGTATTATCTGGTCCATTAAAGTGTAGATTCGTAACATTATCTATACCTCAAGAAGAAATGGTTGAAGAATTGCTTGATTCAGGTGAAAATGTAAGCCATGAGTGGCTAATGGTATAACCTAAACATTGGACTTCTATAAGAATGTTCATAAAGTTATTCCACATATGATGGAAGACTTCTTGAATAGGTAAGTGAATCTATGTCAAGGTTTATACAACTTGAATTTGATACTTTATCTTTGGATGATTATTTGAATTTACACATTGATGAGTGTGATGCCTAACACCAATGGATTGTTAGTACAGATTTGAGTTGTTTCCCATGAAAGATGATGTCTTTGTAAAGTTAAGGAGAGAATGGAGATTTACAAGCCATCCAATCCATGAATCATTCAAGATGCTAAAAATGATGAAATAATACTAGAGGTGCAACAAAAGTTGAGGAAATCATGGTTGCATACACTAGTTCATTTGGGGGGGGGGGGTTCAAAGAATGAAGTAACTTCAGAATTAACACATTTTTGACTAGCCATTGGAGGATATGGGTGATGTTTAACAAGGTGCATTCATTATCAAGTTTGCTATTCCATAAGAAAAAATTATATCCCCACCTAAAGACCAAAAAATGAAAGATGTAATGTTCAAGTGATGGCCTCTTTACTTGTACAACATCATTCCATGGTAATCTCTGAAAATGTGAATCGAAGTTGGGAAAAATATTTGTCTTTATAAATACAGAGATTCATGGTAGAGTGGTTGATGATAATTTTTTTTTTCTCTTAGTCTTTTTTTTAGTTGCATTTCTGTAGTTTTTAGAGTAGTGTTATTTTATTTATTTTTAAAAAAAATCCATAAAGTATGACTTTTTTAAGAAAAATGGCATTTTTTTATATTTCTAGAGTAGTATTATTTTATTATTTTTGACTAATCCCTCTAGAACTGCTCTTGCATTCAACCCTCCTTTGTTGCTTAATCATTCAAGTAATCATCAATAAGGTATGTTTTTCAACTTTTATCTGATTCTTGAATGTGATTATATCCCTCTTTAGAGGTGAGGCCTCCATGATAACTCATGTTTAGGGATACACTTCAATTTTTTATTTTATTTTTGTATAAATTTGGTTGAATCGAAAGTGTAAAATTGAGGTGAGATTTGAATTGAGTCGGATGAGAAATTCACTAGAACGCTTCCATCTCAACACTACTTTTATTCACTGCTGATGAAATAGATTTATGGCCAATTTGAGGCATAATTAACTAAAACGAGCAAGAAAAAGAGTGTCCTATTACTATTTGCTGAAATTCTTGAAAGAAAAGGTTGGGTAAAGCAAATGAACCTCGCAAGCGTGTGGCTTGTTTTTCCGATCGCAAAGGTTAATGTCAACATATTTTGTGATGGAAAAAATAAGACACACGCTTGTTTTCTTGAAAGGTTGACTTTTATGGGAGGGATAGTCTTTGAAGCTAAGTCAATAGAAGCTAATTTCAACATATTCCATGAGTTTTATGCCAATGAGGTCGATATGGTCTATTCCAATACTTAGTTGTCACATTCAGGGGGAAACCATCCACACATTATTAATTCATATTACCACCTTCCTATTTGTGACAATGAAGTGTACAAAATTACAGTTAAAATAAGGGTAAAGAACTATTTGTGTGATGCTTGCATGATGGGGTTATTTCAAATTGGATTAAGTTAAAGATTACGATAGAATCCTCCTAGTTTATAGTAGATTCAAATACATGGATTAGTGTTATTTATGATCATGTGGTGCCTTCGATAAATGAGTCTGACATTACTATTAAGATGGGTTATATACTTTGAGCTCTTATGAAGGGGCTTCCTGTTGATGTAGGGAAGTTGATTGTGGAAAAGATTCAGGAGGTGGTGATCAGGGGAACCAAAAGCATAGAGGCCTCGTCAAATTGGTTTACCCTTTAAAGAAAAGAGGGGTGGGGAATGTATTGAAGAAAAGAAAAATTGATGTTGTAGTCCCTTGTCTTTCTAAATTCATCGAGGATAAAGCATTTAGCACATCTTCACTTCTATGGAACCACTCTTGAGAGGATCTCTAACACTTAAATTCGTCTCCACCCAAGTACACGATATGGAGTTATAGATATGCCAGCTTATAGTTGGCTTTCCACATGTCCTGGGAAGAGTTCCTCCACATAGCCATTGGTAACTACTAGTCGGCCCACATATTACCTTAGAATAAAAGTAGGAGCATATCAAAAGAAGGTCATCAAAGGTTGAGGAATGGCAAAAGAGGTTGATAGAGCGGGAAAGGAAGAAGAAAAAATTGCTAACAAATATGGTGACTATACTTTGAACACTCTATGGATATAGGACTTAGGAATATCTTAAGGAGGAGACTGATTATGACATATTCCTTAAGGACCCTGTAACTCTACTTTAGATTGATACTTTTCTAGGGATCCCCTACCTCTATACTATTTCATATTTTGTTTCGCACTTAGGCAGTGAAGGAACTATCATATTTCAACTGGAGGTAGGGTAGTCCATGGATACTATTTGTATATTTGATTGGATTATGTTGGTTTCCCTTATCGAGCCTGATTTTTACTCTTTGGATGTTGATGTATGGATTTTTCACCCTTGTCGGACTTGATTTTTATTTAGATATTGTATTGGTGCTCAAAGGGGTACTTTGTTGGATTAGTTTCATTTTCATTTTTATTTGGGTTTAAAATTGTTTATTTTCTTTGTAATAGTTTTTAGGTTAATTTTTTTGATAATGGACTGAGTGATGATGTTTTTAAAGGGAAAAGTCATATTTTTCTTTTATTTTTGTAGATAGAGGTGTAGATGAGTTTTTGTGAATAAATTTCTCAAAGTGATTGGCTCATATGGTGGTTATAAAGTTAGTTTCATAATGATCATACTAATCCAAAATTTTGTGGATTTTAAAAAAATCAAGTTGCATGAAAAAGGAATGATTTGGGAAAACACTTTGACTTTTTGTCTCTTAGTTCACTAGTTGGTAATATTTGGTTGTCTCTGTTTGTTCTCACCTAGGAAGTGAAATTGGGTCGTCTCAAATAGTTTAGTTGCCATGGGTGGTGAGGTTTTGTTGAATAATTCATTTGTTACATGTGTTATCTTGAACTTGCACAGTTGGTCTTCTGTTTTTTTAAAAGTGTGAAGTTGAAGAAAGGACCTTACGTCATGAATTGAGTAAAAATTCCAAAAAGCGTTTTATCCCATTTACTGGGAAGTGAGTAACCTATTTGAGCCTGGTTGATAGTTTTTGAATCTTTTTTTGATCAACTACATCACTAGCTATAATCTTTGTACAACTACTCTTATTTTGAACCTACTTCACCCAAGATGCATATACTTAGGCAAAAATCCAAACTTGGGGTGTTGAAATTGGAGGAATATGGAGTGCTTAGCTGGTCCAAAACTTAGGGAAAAATCCAAAGTTGGTGGTCGAGTAGTTGTTTGGTTAAATAAAAGTGGTCCTTTGTGAAAGTGAAAAAGAATGTTCTGAAAACATCCTTCCTTAGTTTAAGTTCCATAGGTTTTGTTCATATATTTTATGAAAAACAAACAAAAAGAGAAGAAATATACAAAAAGAGTTTATTATTATTCATGTGTTTTGTTATATAGTTAGATAAAAAGGGAGGATGAAGTAAGTAAATTGAGGCTTGTACACGAATATATTGGGCTAGGCACGATGAAAAAAGAAAGAAGGAAGGTTTTGAACTGAAAATACACTTCGGGAAGGTATTGTCACTTGAACAAAAATGAACTACCTACCTATATCCTTTCCATACATTACAGGATTGATAAAGACCTTTGGAATTATTCAAAAATTTCTTTTTGATTGGTAATGGTTGATAATAAGGGATATTTATGGTATGCCACTTGTTGGCATTTGAATTTCTTTGTTGAATGTGAGTGTTTTTGTAATTATCCCTTGTGGTCTTGTATATATATTGAATGTTTTTGTATCTCTGTTTCTTGTGAGGGAATGTGAGTTGTGATGGAATGGTGATATTGACAAATTTTTAAAATGATTCAAAAGAGCATAGTTTGTGTACTAGTAGCTTTGAGTCACATCTTTAGAATTTGTTATTGTCACTACATGATTTTGACTATCCTATTATATACTTGAAAATTGGTTTTGAGTGGAGGGAGTTGTTGATAGAATCTTGCATTTTTATTATAATTATTAGTAGAAACCTGTCATGAATCGATTTCTTATGTCATGAGAGCACCTACACCCTACCATAGGTGAACCACCCAATAATACAAAAAGAATGATTAAATCTAAAGGAATAAGACATCATAAATGTATATATAAAGAAAGAAAAATAGGAAGTATAGTCACATAATCCCCAAAACCTAGTATTAGGTACATAGAGACTTTAAGTTCAATACAACTCATAAAGTAAGAAATACAAAGTTTGTCTCCAATTACAAAAGAACATAATATACATGATAGTAAGGTAAAGTGGAATCTGAACACCAAGAGTCATCCTTTACCTTTGGATCCGTCAACCAGCACAAATGAAGGAATCAAAAAAGACCACTCATACTCGAATCTGTACTAGAGAGATGCAGAAGTGTTGTATGAGTACTAAAAAGCCAAAGTAATCGGGTACCTAGTAGGAATCATAACCCAAATGGGCTCATAGCAAATTTTACCCATCAAGTAATAGTAATTGATGCAATAATAAGTAAAGAAAACATACCAGAGGGAATCCATATACCCGAGGGATACAAATAAGTTAACGCACACCCTCCGCCCTCCCATACAACTGGATAGTACAACCAGCAAATAGCCTTAAGCATAGAATATTCAAATGATATAATATGATGCTAGTAAAAACATAAAAATTATCTAATCTGCAAGCCCAAAGGGCAGAACCCATGGAAGGCCTCAACATGTATACCCCTTCTTCTTTCACTCGCAAGCCAAAATCGACAAGGTCCATGGAGGCGGTAAAAGCATATAACTCATAATCATATCTTATAATCGGACCTCAAAGGGCCTTTCCCAGATATCTAGTACCAATAATATGCCCAGCCACAACCGGATCTAAAATATGTCAAAAACTTAATAACTAGCTCTCAGATAAATCAGTTCTAGTTTCAACTTAGAAAATCAATAAATAAGTTCTTTCTCACACTTTTATCATCAAAAATAGTGAATCGTCATTTTATACTCATTTTAGTCCCATAATACTAAAAATGGGCCCACAGTGCCATCCAAGGTTTCAAATCGATGATGTTAGGCTCTTATCCATAAAATAGTAAACCTAATGTATAAAAATAAGTTTTCATGAAAATGTCATGCTCAATTGTAAACAGTATATCACAACAAGTCCTTCTGGCCTTGTACAAGCTCGGTGTCGCTACAAAAATCTAGGAACAAGATAGTTGATGCTAGAAACTCACAAATATTTCCAATAATCCAACCATCTTTGTTCTAGAGTCAATAAAGACCACAAAGGGTAAAACGGTAATCAATAATCACAATGCAACATCAAAGCATAATCAAGAAACGGACTAAAGAAGCGAATTGGTTTAGGGGTTCCAAACCTAAAAACCCAACAAAAGTTTAGGTATATACTACTATTACTTCAAATATATATCCAATGTCAAATCGATACGCCAAAGACTACATGGCGTCTGAAGTTCATGCTTGCAAATACTAGGTGAAATAGCTCGAGTAACTCTTAAAATTCTCCAAAGATCATGAAACTATCAAAAATAATAATCTGCACATTCATAAGAGTAAAATGATATTGATCAAGCTAAAATTATAGTCAAGGCCATAAAATGAGTTGAAGCTGGCCTACGATCTTGAAAATCTAAAAATCTAAACAAAAGGTATCAAAAATTTTCACATATCATAGAAAACTCATACACATACTATAGAACTAAAACGAGCAAGAAATGAGATAAAATCTATGGATTAGAGTAAAGAAATAACTTGGTGAAATTTGAGAATTTTTGAAAGATATTTGATGTAATTAAATTGGAAACTTACCAAAAAAGAAAGGTTGAAGAAATATCATTTTCAACATTAACCAAGGTCACATGAAAAGTCTCAAGGATTGACAATGAAGGAATTCGAGTTTCTCAAGTGAAAGAATTATGAAAATAGAGAGAAATTCGAATGTTTGAGTTTTTATACATGGCAGGGGTGTTCATCGCGATCATATTAGTGCACATCGTGATTGCAAAGAACGTTGGCATGAGGGGTCACAATCACGTAAAGTACATATGTGATCGCATAGACGGATGGGAACGACCTGCACAATCGTGTGCATGACTTATGAGATAGCCTAAAAAAATTTGAGGTGCACCAGAACTGGGCACCAGCAACAAACCAGCCAAAGAATTTGGCAACAAAGGTGCTTTGAATGCATTTTGAACCAGATGACCACAAACTAAATATGATAACTGCATGGAAATAGCATTTTAGACTCAAAGGCATAGATGAAATTCTGATCCAAGATCTTTTCGCAAAATATTGACTAAAGTCAACCCTCGACCTAAATTTTCATAATTCCAACTAAGTGCATGAAATGATATAGTTGGCCTCTAGCTCGAATGAACAACTCACTTAATAAAAACTTGACATTTTAGAGTTGATGTAATAGTTGGATTTTCCATTTGAGGCTCCAATCATCAAAAGTCAACCAAAGTAAAATTTTAAACTCCAACAAGCGTAACCCATAAACAAAATAAAATCATAACCAAGGGCTCTAAACACAAACCAAGAGTCTGTCCAGACTAAAAATCCTTACTCTGGAGCTTACAAAATTGTCAAAAATTAATTCTAAATTATTTTTCATATAATATTGACTAAAATCAATGATTTAAAAATTTAAGGCTCTAAAATAGGAAAACAAACATAAAAACCAAAGGAACGACCCATGAATCAAGCCACTAGTCATGATAAGTCATAAATGATTTAGGAACACTACAAGAAAACTATAAGATGTAAAAAATACAAAAACCAAAAATAACCATAAGGATCATTATAGAACCATTGACATGATCTTTGTTTTTTAATTAATAAATGTGAATTGGCATTGAGTGAGAATCTAGTTGAGCTTGAATTGTAAAAGTCCTCTTTTGGTATAATTTTTTTTCTTGAACACACCAAAGTGTTAAGTTAGGGGTGTTGATAAGTGGTGAATTTACCACTTATATCTCTATTGTTGTGAATTTGAGGTCTTTATCATGATAATTTTATCACTTATGAATTACGTTGATGTTTTGTAGGTATGGTGTGAAAATCAATGAAGAACAATTACATATAGACCAAAACAAGGGCCAAATGATTCAAAAATTGGAGAAAAAGAGCAACTGAAAATGGCAGCATAAATGCTCTTGCAATCACAGAATAATTTTAATATAATCAAGTAGAGTAACTTGGTCAATAGAATTCAAGTATTCTATGCGATACCAAAAGTCAACTCATGCGATAGAGATTCACCACGAAGCAAACTTACACAATCACGATGATGTAAAAGTTTACACTTGTAATTGCCTTGAGGGCTATTTTTGTGTTTCCTATTATTTCTATAAATTTAGAGAGTTACTGGGACTACCAGAAGTCATCTATGACTTGCTGGGATTGATAGGTTGGATCCCTGGTGGTTATACAAGCTAAATTATTCAATAATTATTTCTTTTCAGTTCTTACTCAGATTATATGATCTTGAATTGCCTTTTTGTTGATTTCGTTGAGTCTATAATATTGATTTTATAAATATTTCATAAATTGAATGTTATAGTTGGAATCCATTTCCATTCTGTGTGCGTTTTTTGAAATATTTCCAAAACCTGTAAGGATTGGGTCCGCCGGGACCGATATCGTCCAATGAACTATTTGGTGGCCGATAAATTGGTAAATGGACTGATAAATCATCTAATTCCAATAAATCATCCATTTGACCTTTCATCATTCAAGCGATGCCCCTTCTATAAATAGTAATTTCTTGAATTTTTGTCAATTTTTCTCTTTTCTCTATTCTCTTTAAATTTTTTATCTTTCAAGAATATTGAGGCAACTTTGAAGGTGTTTAATCAATTTATACTTCGTATGAACGTGTTACGTGGTTCTACAATCACTTCTACTAGGTAATTCTTCATCTTTTTATTTTATAAACTTTATATCTTTTGATTCTACCAGTAAATTTAGCTCTATTCATACAATATGATATATGAGTTTTGCTCTACGTGTGGGTATAAATATTATCATTTTCCGAGCGTATAGGGTTTATGGACCTTATTTTAGCTGGGATTTTGACCCTGCTATTTATATAGCAATATGATTTTTATTTTACTCGTATTGGCTCGTGGTTTATATTTTTGCTAGTCTCGTGTGATTCTGAGATTCATACCTGATTTTGGTCATTTGGTGCATGCTTTTTGAGGACATCACCGGAATCTAGATAGGATACAATCTACTTTCTTCAGATCAGGTATTGGTATAGTATATGTATGGTATAGTGCTAGC